>NMRA01000001.1:3773389-3854735 GCA_002633005.1 Phoronis australis
ATCACAGTCTGGAGATTAAGTAACACTCGAGTGTTCTTTCTCATCAATATCAGCATCTCAACTATAGCTGTGATCACAGTCTGGAGATTAAGTAACACTCGAGTGTTCTTTCTCATCAATATCAGCATCTCAACTATAGCTGTGATCACAGTCTGGAGATTAAGTAACACTCGAGTGTTCTTTCTCGTCAATATCAGCATCTCAACTATAGCTGTGATCACAGTCTGGAGATCAAGTAACACTCGAGTGTTCTTTCTCATCAATATCAGCATCTCACCTACAGCTGTGATCACAACCTACAGAAAGAATAACACTCACAGGAATACCCTACTTCAAAAACAGCAATTTTTCAACTAAGTGATGACACCGTTGCTGTCCAACACCCAACTATGCACGCTACCTGTTTCTATTTCCCAGGTATTTGATCATTGCTATTTTTAGTCGAGATGCGAAAGATCATGATCACTACACCATTCACATAGAAATGAGGAGCATTTTTCAATTATTTGCTAGCCACTGTGGAAGTCTTCCTTGGTCATTTGGAAACCTTTGGAATATCAGTCCACTTTCATGACACTTCACATCCAGAATAACCAGTCACACAACAACAGCACTGCACATGACCATATGCCCTGAGTACATATCGCTGACCTGTATTATGTTTGGTCATTTGTTGACAACAGCGCCACATATGGTAGCAGGCAGAAGCATAGAAAGCATGTTGACATACAACATAATCATTTCCAAACTACAAAACAATCCCAAAATAGCAGTAGAGTGCCACTTTAAGTCGTGGAAGGAAGGGACCGATTACCCCCCCCCCNAGGGGAGGGGACAAGGGGGCAAAAATGGTCTCTAAAGAGGGCTGAAATTCTGCTATGCCTACATTCGAGCAAAGCTATGCCACATATGACACTCCAACAGCCATGTCCAGATGCATCTAATATGCGGATTACATTTTGGTGAAAATCAAGTAATGTGCAGACATAGGGACCACTTGCATCATTCAAAACCACATCCCAAAATACCACAGCACTCTCATTGATTTCGAGACATTTACCCACATTGCAGTGCAACAGCAGAGCACTCAGTACACTGCTTGTGTGCTAATCACTAGTTTATCCCGGATTTACTTTGACATTTGGTATTCTGAAGCTACTGTCAGAGATGAAATGCAGAAACCAGAAAACTGATAAAATGGGTAGAATGCCGCCTCAGATCAGAAACATTTAGCAGTGCCTAATTTTTCAAAAGAAGGTCTACCGTATGTCCAATGAGTTTTTATCTCCACGAAAGAGAAGAGTTGATCTTGGGAAGTCCCCAATAAACAGTTGCTCAGGATAGTGAATGTGCAATTAAGAATGTGACAGTCTACCTGTTTGATAATAGCCTTGAGTGCTGTGCACGCCTCCTCTCTGAAGATGTCGATGAATTGATACTTGTGCTGTCTCACCATACCAAACACTATGGCAATGAGTCGCTCCTGGAACCAAACAAATGGCAATACAAAACTGCATTATAATGACTGACTACAGCCCTAGTACACATTTAAAACTGTTTTCTTGGTTCAGCAACACAAAAAAAAACAAAAAAGGGAACTTCATTAAACCCTGTAATGTCGATCACAAAATGCCACTTATCGGCCTTGGTTTCATCCCATTTCAAAGAAAAAGTAAAAAAGTTGCTCTGGAAATTGGCAAAAATTTGGAAATTGATCACCATTCTGATAAACGTCCCCGACAAACTCCCCTCGCAGATTACAGTAAAATAACTTGTCACAGGCTGAGGGAAAGAATCTGAGAGCAGTTTCAGTATTTCAGTGAGCAAACCAGTTCAAGTGACTTTTGTATGTGGAAAAGAGCTAACACAGCAGTTAATCACTCACGTGTGGTGTGGTGTGGCCCGACTATCATTCACAGGACATTCTTAACAGAGCACACAATCTCACTAAAAACGATCCTGCTGTGTCATATGTTTTCAAGTGAAAAGACTAGACCCACTTGTACAGAGCCTTTGGTTACCCAACACTAGCTAGTCACCAGGTTTTCCATCAGAGAACTCATCACATCTACCAAAGTGAGTTTATAGGAATGTGGACAAATGGCCAAGTATTGGTGAACTCTACATTTAGATCAACAGAGCTGAGTTCCAGACCTGTTCCATGATAAGGTCTTTCTCCAGTATCGTCCTATTCAGATCAGTCTGTACATATCTGATGAAGTCAGCCTGCATCATCTTGTCAATCAGCCTTTCCATCTCTGCCAACTGGGAGCCTAAGTGTCTACAGTAGATACACTAAATATTGAGCAATCAATCTTTATCCACAAAAGCTAAGTACGTTTTCAAATGGCAAAAGCTTTAATTTTCTCAATGATATGCAAGCTGCCCAAAATTGTAAAATTTCTCTGGTTGTTAGTCCACAAACCGCTTTACTTAAATCCTTGTGACACAATTCTAGAACCTTGAAACTCGTTACTATTATGGTGACTATTCACAAAATACCTGGACAGGTGTGTTTTAATTATTTTTGAATTATGATGCACCAGCCACTAGTCATGCACTATTGGCAGCCTCAACCATCAAATTGTGTCCCAGGTTAAATACTGAGAACACCCATTAATTTCATATTAAATTTAGTTTCAGTCAAGCACTTAGGAACTTATTCCATGACAAAGTAACAGTAAAGAGTAATAAGGTGTCTTCAATGAGAATGATTTCCTCTGACGGCCAGTATTGCCCTATCTAAACCTGTGCATTCTGGCCACTTCTCCAGTCTGCTCTCCCTGTGAGTCAAATGTTCTGTAGAACAAGTTTATAGAGAAAAGCGAGATCACGCAAAACTACACAAAATCACGCTCGAGACATTATTTAACTAACTTAGTAAAATGGCTACCATGGATTTCAGGATTGGTTGGTAAGGTTGAAATGTTGAATTATGGGATAGAATTCATGAACTGTGAAACAGAATTCACAAAATGTGAAACAGAATTCACCAACTCCATTCTATACACAAAGATTTATCACCACAAGTACACGGCAAATGCATTGGATCTACGGATCTCAAACCTGGTTGATGCACAGAACATAACACACAATACAGGATATTTATTTGCCTAAGATTTACTTTACCTAAAGCTGTGTATTCCAGCCAGTTCCTGACTCAACACTTCCTGAGTGGTAGATATCAGGTCGAGGGCGCCAACAAACTCATTGGTACTCAACAACATCTGTATGGTTGGCTGGGTTTGGTGCACTGTTGACATAAGTTTCAACTGGAAATAAAACCTTCTTGTTGTTAGGTAGCCCACAAAAAGTAGATACGTTTCACATGAGCATCGCACAAATTTGAGAAATAAAGCTCGGCCTGGTTGTAGTGACAATTGAACACTGAATGAAAACTCAGTAAGGAGTAGACGGATAATCGTTATTGTATACTAGGAGATAGCACTTGACTGAAATGACCAACGAGGTCAGGCCATAGTATAGAATAGTAGAAAACATTCTAATAGATTCCAGCATGTAAGTGACTAAAATAGAACTGTTGTCTGGAACATTCTAGAACCTAGTGCATGTTTGTAGAATGAATGGGTACAAGATTCCGGAGAGTTATAGAATGTTCTTGAATTTTTAAAAAGCTCCACAACATTGTAAGTGACTATAAATGCCCAGGGTTGGTGACCGTCAGTTGAATGGGCGGAGTCGAAAGAGTTGAGTATTGGCTCAACGTGGTTGGCCTATCCCAGCATTTTTCAGCACAAGACTTCTTTTCTGACTTAAATCTTAAGGTGACAGCTTGAGCACATGGATGGGGGTGAGCCAATCAGTAATGATTCATTTGTTAAAACACAGCGAAGCAGTGGTGATTGGTCACAAGGAACAAAGTGTGTCCCATAGCAGCAAACCATAGTGTGCAAACCAAGTTTTAAACACAGAGTGAACAAAATAACACTTTTCTGACACCAGATAGTACCTTGGTGTAAACCTTGATGTAGTTGGCACGTAGTTTGGTGCTCCTTAGAATGTCCATTGAGCCCTGAACAAGCACTGCATCCAACTGGTGCATTTTGTCCCTGGAATAAAACAGGTTACATTAATCAACTCTAGTCAATCCTGCACTGTGAATTCATGCACAGCAGCGAGATGGAACAAAAAATTTTTGGTTCAGTACCGTTTGGTATGCAAATCAAGATTCAGAATCAAAAATCAAGTATTTCAATTTAGAACAGTATATTTTAACATTCACATTTAATTAGTTGCTTACAACAGAAGACTTAGTTCAAGTGCTTTTTCAGGAAAATTAGCTTATCAACATGCTTTGGTGACAGTCAAGACATTTGGGCACTGATGATTTCTCCAGAAACAGAGAAAACTCTGCAGGCACAAACGATCCAAGGACGTTTAAACTCGCTGTTGCTACACTTCAACTTAACTCCAATTGACTCGTGCTTAGGTATTTATTATCTCTTACAATGTTCTGGAACTTTTCACCAGTAAACAAACACATTCTAGAGCTTTGCCTCTAGTTTTCTTTTGTAAACAAAATTATATCACCACTAGCCTGACCCCATAGAACACTCTCCTGGAATGTTCTCTAGTATTCAATAGTAAAAAAATTAGATCATCACTAGCTTGACCTCATGGCTCACGTCAATCAAGTGCTATCTGCTAGCACACAGATAGAATAGCAAAACTAGAGTCAGTCTACTCCTGACAGTGACTATAATTTTTAAAATAAATTTGACGAAGTTTCGATATAAAAAACTGCAAATAAGTAAGTGGTAATTATCCATGTTTTTTCCACTAGAACACATTTCACTTTAATTGGGCAATATCTTGATAGGTGTTGCTCCAAGTATTTTGCTACAATCGCATCAATTTGTCTTGCAAGTTAATTTTCGAATAAGCAATTAGTGGCTATTCACAATAACGTCATATAAAACTCTACCCAAAGTTCCACAAAAATACTATTTTTATTACCTTAAGAGCCCAATGAATCTGGCAGAGTATGACAGAGTTGTGTTAGGCAGTCTCATTTTACTTTGAAAACTACTGTACACTTCCAAAATCGCCCATCAGTGACAGCAATAACACCAAGTATTGACACCACTCAGCAATACTATCACAATCTACAGCAATACCAGCAGACACTACTATAAACTGATCCTACCGGAGGTGCTTTATGGTAGCGCATGTCTGGGCCATGCGTGACTGCAATTCATCGTGTGACGTCATTGCATGAAAAAAGGCATCCGCTCGCAACGATATCTGCTTGGCTATTTGTACCTCAATGATGTCTAAGTAATGGCTCAACTGAAAAGTAGAAATATATGATCTTGACAATGTTCTTACCGGTTGTAACTTCAATCAATCTATATTGGAAACCTAGTGATGCAAATTATGCATCAGTTGTTTATTGTAAAATTGTAACTACAATAAAGATGCATTTAATTACCTTATGCATACATGCAATAACGACTGCATAACTATTAATACTATCTGTATATAGTAAAAAATAAATAAAAGGAAAAATAATGATTCAGATTAAACACCAGGGAGCGTAATCAATTTGATGTAGCATTTAAAAGGATCAAAACCTAAGTTAAAATGACATAAATGTAAACTTCAGAGGCAATATTTGACAATAAAGTATACATGTTGTCATGTAATGCATAAGTAGAAATTAAGACATACAGAATAAATGATAGCAAATTCAAAAACCTTTTCTTGCAGAAGTTTTGATGATTTCTGTCCCTCGGTAGCACCTGGTTTCACAGCCTCAATGTGTGACCAAGGGAAGACGGCACTGAATGTATCTGGGTTTTCCAGTGAGAAGTTTGGCAAAAGAAACAGCTTGGGAATTTGTTCGAGATCAGAGTTGGACCTCTCTGAAACCAGCCAATGAAACAGCATTATTAGAGATATGTCTCGCATAACTTGTCATCGTTAAGTCATCATTCTGCATAACTCATCACTTTGCATAACTCATCAGTCTGCATAACTCATCAGTCTGCATAACTCATCAGTTTGCATAACTCATCAGTCTGCATAATTTGTTACCTTTCCTTCATTCCTAGTTACAGGCCCATACTTACACGTAAGTTGTCACTCTGATAAGTCGTCCCTTTTCTCACAGTCCCGAAGGCAACAAGTTAAGCGGGATACTGTGTATTGTAAATAACCCAATTTCAGCTGGATACGGATTGTTCAATCAATTCATACGTTGCTGGTATTAATGAACAACGCACTCCTCAATATAACAAACACTACTACATGAACATATGATTTCACATTACACGGCAATAATCACTGTTCAACTTGCTGTGTTGACTGACTAATAAACAATGTGCTAACTATTAATTCTTCAGAAACGGGGATTTGAAATGTTCATCAAGTTACATAACCCAGACTGCAAACAACATTACTGATCAACTGTGGATCTCCATTAAAGAGCCGGTAACTTCTGTCAGACGGAGTGTATAAACTTACCATATCTTCTACTGCGCAGAGCAGGAAAGACATCAACAGGAAGGGATGTATCACATGAACTGGATGATGATGTCCTCGAAGTGTGACTGTGTCTCTTAAATTTCTGAAACGAGGCAAGAGTTTCAACAGTTCAACGCATAGGGCGTGTCTTTAGATGAGTAGTTTTTTCTTAAAAGAACTTGTGTTTTACTTCTTGATTTTGGTACTTGGGAATTGTAAACAGAAATCACGATGCCAAATAGACACTAGTATTATTATAGCAAGTACATAGTATGTGAACACTTCTTTAGCTACTTAAACAGTTTACTCGCAACATTTCAATGTTCATTGCACAAGCTTTGTATTGAAGAAGGTCGTCATAATAATGTAGCCAGAGATGGTAGATTTAGTAAAATTTGCAATATAATTGGCGACTCAGGATGAGGCACATTTTATTTGTCAGTGTCCTGGAACCTCTGAGCAAACTTCTTGCCTGAGTTATACCAAGTTGGTGCAAAGACTGCGAGATTTTTTAAAAGCAAAGATCTAAGTGTGATTAAGCAACTTGCTACATTTATTTATTAAGAAATGGAAATGTGAGACAAGAGATGTCGTACTAACTCTGTTGAATATGTAATACGTACAGACAATGCCCCCAACATGCTAATTATAATCATTATAATTATTATTTTTATGCACTCATGTAATGTTTTCGCACACATATAATGCTTTTTGTTGCTTTCTGGGTTTAACTCTTACTAATTGTATTTTTCGTAATAAACATTAAAAAATTGTAACAAAGACTTGGAAGGTGACAAAAACCAGATGAGATTTTTGATCTGTTACCAACTAGAGGATCCAACAGCAGTCGTGCTCATACCACTTTTGCCTCTTCCCAATTGTTTTGACTACTGAGTGAGACAGACAAAATGGATTTTTCAACCCATAACACTTAACATTGAATCTGCGAGAACACAAGGATCAACTTTAAGGTGCTTCTATGGAAACCTTAACACACAGACCGAGATAAGGAAGATGCTCCAAAAATTAGTTAAACAGTCAAAAACAGAACTGCTAATCAAAATGCCCGAAACTCATGATGAAAGGCAATATGAATACCAGCTTATACACCATCTCAACATTTCAATTACTACCCGATTGCCACAGACAGTAATAGAGAACAGTTGAAATTAGTCAAGTCCTAGGGAGAAGTCAACCCTTTGAGAATATCACTTTCAGACCTGCAACTATGCTGATCCCCAAAAGGACAGGAATCTGTGCGTTGCTCAATATGCTTTGAGAAAATTCTGGGAGTGGTGTCACTAATATTATCATGCTTTTGACATTAATATCTTGGAATGTTTGAGTAAACAAATATTAAGTACTTAAGTTACATAAAGAGATTCAAGGCACAAATTATTGACTGAATAAACTTCAAACTTCTGAAGTGTTGACTGTTAAAAACCAGGGTTTAGTTTGTGTCTCAGAACAATCATGGGCCACTGCAATTAAAAATAACTGAAAACAAGAAGATTCTAAATTGTGTGCTGTCCACATTCAGACATAAAATTACTTCAAAACGTATATTTTGAAACATGAACTTTTTGCTATTGAAGTTTATAATCAATGTAAAAACATATGTTCACAAGATATTGATCACATGGCTTTGAACAGTCACTTTGCATGAATTCTGTTTTGTTTTTAGCCTTGAAAAATTGAAAGCAAGGCATATTTGTGTACTCATGATAAAGATTTATTACATGTATGTCAGTATTGTAATTTCATTTTCAATAAAACCTTAGCTCACCCCTGCAGTTTTCTTCAGGTATCTCGCAAAATGCTCTTTCGTGATCACAGGTAGGTATGGTGATGGCATCACCTCGGCAACATCAAACTCCTCACCCCATGTCTTGGTGAAGAAGTCTGTCTCGCGTTTCACAAGTCGGGGGTCATTGAGCACAGCAGGCAGGTTGACCTTCGAATGGTAAACAGTCCACTTATGCTGGTCTTGAACCAAGTTCGGCTCCCTGCTTGGGGTCGACTCCCGGCTGCCCTGACTACCAGATGACTGAGAGCTCTGTCTTCGAGAGGCTGTTATAGCAAATTGATAACTTAGTTATGAAAATTTTAGGGCTGCTTTCTGAAACGCTCAGGATCACGAAACCAATGTATCATGTGAGCAGGCCGTCGAAGTCCATTACTTCAACCCCCGACCTATATTTTAACTGACATGCTTGAAGTCTGACGTCAGTGTAGCTCCGTCAGGGTAAAATTGGTCCTCCGTGCAATAAGCTCACTTTTCAAAAATTTAGATTTGAACTGCCCATGCTTGGCTTACCGCCCACCGTTTTTAGATTCCCAATTTAAGCGCCCTGGGGTGGTAACGCGGACGACTACAGTTTTCTAGGTTAAAAATACCATGCAACAATCAAGCAAGGTTTAAAACTATGTTGTGTCTCTAGAGACTACAGGCAGTCCACACAATGGTCACCATATGACAAGTCTACATTACAACAGAAAAAAGAGCAAGGCACAGTGTTGAAATGCGCACATGATAGCACAGCAAATGGTGTGATTCTATAGGTGTCTTTGTATCATAAAAAGGCCATTAGATGACACAGAGTGAGTCAAACCCATCCAAGTTGAGAATGTGGCATCGTCTTTGTAAAACACAACTATTTGTCAAATTTCATGAAAATGAGCCAAGGAACTCCTAAGATATAGAGGCAAATGTAAAAACAATTGACACAAGGGGGCACAGCTATAATCCGATTGGTCTGAAACTCATCATCTGTTGCCATTTATAGTTCAGTACAACGTACATTACACATTACAGCAGGGTCAAATGTTCTGGAAAGAAAAAATATTTGTACTGCCTGGGAAATCTCACAGCCGCACACCTAGCCTAAATCTGACAGAAATTCTGATTGAAGCTGTGAAACAAAATGGTCTCTTCAAGAAATATCCCTGTCTGTTGCAATGAACATTATGATGTTCACTTGAATGTGTAGCTATTTCCACTCGGCATTTCCCATACACTAGCTGCTACCTGTTAAGCACGGGTAACTGTAGACAATGTTGACCATCGTCTGTGCTGGCGCAGCTAGAACAGACGATGGAGCTTCTATAGGAGCTTCATAGGCCAGAAACTTTTAGGCAAATTATGCCACGTACTGACTAAAACATCAAAGTCACGTTGTTATAAATACCTTTTGCGTATAGAAGAGGGACACCTTAGAAGGTCGTCGATGTATTTAATTCTTTCCAGCTCGAACAAATACTCCCGTTAGGCGTTATCCAAACTTTTTCTTCGAGCAGTCCCTCGTTCAGTTCCCAAAATCGGTAACTTGCCATTTTCACACTGCGCACGCTAGGGGATACAAATATGTCATGCCACCTGCCAGGCAAAGAGTTAAAAATGGCGAGTCACCGATTTTACCTTTTGGGAACTGAACAAGGGACTGCTCGAAGACAAAAATTGATAACGGGAGTATTTGTTCGAGTTGGAAGGAATTAAATACATCAACAACCTTCTAAGACTAAGGTGTCCCTCTTCTATGCGCAAAAGATATTTATAATTACGTGACTTTGATGTTTTAGTCAGTGCGAGGCATAATTCGCCAAAAAGCTTCTGGCATATGAAACTCCTATAGCAGAGACGACGGTCATTGTCTAGGGTAACAGCTAGTATGCCTTAAATACCGTGGACGTGGTCTGAATCGAATGTTCGTCTTTTCTGTTTTCAACATATAAAAAAATTTCATCCTCACCATTTGCAAGATAATTTTCACCCGCAACGTGGTCCTTAGCAACGTGATCCTCGTAATCTTTATCACTTACACCTTCTAGTGGAAGTGAAGGGCAGATTCCGTTCGTTCCATAACGACACACAAAAGAACCACCTTCTTTAGTACAGTGAAAATCGCGAAGGTGCCGACAGAAATCACGGGGAGATTTAAAATTGGAGATCTCTTGACACAAAATACAGCGTTTCCAAGGTACAGTCTTACTTCTGGTGTAGTGGTCTACTGTCCTGGACGACATATTAGTCATTATTGCCCCACCATTTTTCTAAGTTTACATTATTTCGAGTAACTTTTCCATCTATCACTGTCGGTTTAAATCCCAGGAAAAACTCGTCCACTCGGATCGGCTCGCCATGATTTTTACCCACAATGCTCAAATGGCTAGACTTAAATATAGGTCAACCCTAAAACTTCAGCTTTACAGCCCTTCACCGTACAAAATCAATATTTTAAGTGGAAGCCACAAACCTCTTGTTACACGGTTATGAAAAAGGAAAGCCTTTTCCTGGGTAACCTGCTATAGGAACAACGTTTTGCACATTTCATGAAACGGAAGTTCGTCTGCTACACTTTTAAAAGCGCACCTGACTTGTATCCGGGCATTTTACTCGATTCTCAAACAGTCATGGCCGCCCAAGCGGAGGGTGGGGGGAAAGACGATGTTAAAACACAGTTCATGACACGCGAAGGGACTTACAAAGTTATGACTTTATCTGAATATTCTCGGCCTAACAGACCACCATATCAGAATCAGGCAGGAAACAACACTCCGGTGCACGTCTCGTTCATAAATTTGGACGACCAGTCGGGGACGGGAGATCGAATATGTTTCAATATTGGTCGGGAATTGTATTTTTATATGTACAAAGGTGTTCGGAAGGTTTGTATATGGTTATATCACGTATTAAGCTACATGTAATATGGCACTTGCATGCTTTTTCTTTTATCACCAATTGTGAAGATTCAGAAACTTTTAAGAGTTTCAACAGAAGTGATTAGTTGCCTAACTTCCGGTTTGTTTGCAGTTTCTGTTTACGAACATGAATTTAGAACTGTGATCGATTTTTGCCGTTAACGGAGTTAAGTGAATACACCAGGTTTACATTAGTACTTGTCAGAATTAATGTCAGCCAATGTGACTTAGAGATGAGCTGCGACGACTGTCGTTGACTCTACTTAGAAAACGATTTAATGCTTTAGTTTCGGAGTGCCTGCTGTTTTGACGCAAAAATTCATGATTGTAAGTGTGATTTTGCTAGGGACATCAAAAAATTTTCACGACTTTAAGTGTGGAGTTGTCTGGGGACACAAAATCAGTTTTAGTCTTTCTTATTCGGGGCACAACATAAGTTAGTAAACGCTAGAGAATACAAGTGGAAATTTAGCCTCACTTGATTGTACGGGGGTTAATCAGACATTCGGCTTTATTTTCTTTTTTGGTCGTCCATACTGCATCTCCAACTGTAGACCTGAAAATCGTGTTTAGTGCACTTACCGGCATGTTTTTTACAATCATGCGTTCTCTTAATAATTGCAGTAAATCATTCGATTTAATGGCAATAAAGCCCTTGTTGCCGAGCCTGAATATCAAGGTTTTGCTGTTTAACTGCTCTGGTTACCTAAGACCTTTGAAATTGAAGTACACAGGCCCGAAGTTCAAAGGATTTGCAGTAACCATAAGACTAGTTATCAATATGAATGTTAAAATAGTTAAATTGACGCTCTCCAATTGACACGTGTATTTGAGTAGCCAAGCGCGCAAGTTGAAATAGGACAAAATACACGTAGAAAAATACCTGCTAAAATTCTAGGACTGACCTGAGATCCGAATGTCAAATTTGTTGAAGCAAGTAGATATATCTAAGTGCAAACTCCCTCTATTTGTTTGCGCGGTTCAAACTTTTACAACTCAAACAATTAAAAAACTTCTTGTCAAAAACTTCCGCGTAGCATTTTATGCTCAGGCCGAATGACGAATTGATGCTGTACAAATTTCATGAGCAAAAGTTCTTTGTCAATGTTATTGCGGGTTTAATGACTAGTTTTGTGTGAAAAAGCCTCAAAATACTTCAAGTTTGTGCAGAATTCCATTATTGTGTGGTTCAAGTTTGCTCCTTTGGAACTGCATGAATATATGCCATGTGTGGAAAAAATAGGTCAACCACAAAATGTCACGTTATCGCATTCTTCAGTTCTATACTGGTACTGAATATGTGCCATATATACATACACCGTCGGAGGTCCTAAAGTCGTGAGTTGTGAACGATCATATTTCTGCTTCTGCGCTGTCCCATGACATCTAGCATTGAAGTTTTGAGCGTTCGTCTGCTTATGAACGTCAAACGAATTGGACATATTGATATTCACAATATGATAATAAACAGTGCGTGGTGGCTTCTTTTTACAAATGTATCTTAAAACAGCATATATTTCACTAATCCATTTTTTTGTGCATTTTCAGAATATATTTTCAAAACTAAACAGTGTTCAGATTTGCTGTAATACTCGCTCCAGGGGTGGCCAGAATAATTTATCATAATGTGTCAGGGTCGATCAAGTTTTTCAAGGCCAAAGCAATAAAATACAGAGCAATAATTGATGCTGGGTTCTTAGCATTTTACGTAAACGTCACTGAAAAGGTCTGTACACATCAAAGTTGGGTGCAAAACACATAACAATTTATTTCAATTGAAACTGAATTAATAAACAATGCAATGCATTTTTATGTTGTCTAGAGCAACTGTAAGCACTAGTTGATTTGTGTGGTCTTTCTTCGTGCATTTCCATCTAAACGAAACGGTCACAACTTTAGAGCCTCATTCAAAATGGCCGGCAATAGCAGCGACCATTTCAAAACTCTCCTTACGGAGACAAACAAGGGTTAAGGTTGGCAAAACACGTATATTTGTGAAGGCTGATATATGTCCATGACATCACATGAGCAGTTGCTAACGGACATTAGGTAATTTGACAATCGTGCTTTTTATGCTTATATTCACGACTTTAGGTCACTGATGTCTACATGTATATATGTTTTTGGATAAAATAGGTTAGGCACAAAATGTCATGTGTAGAGCACCTGTTCTTTTTGGCTTCGGACGTGAACAAGGCCGAGATTTGGCTCTTAAATCTCGTAGAAAAGAATGGTTCTTTTGAAGAATTTTTGTAGTATGAGAGCCTTTGGTAGACTTTAGACTTGTTAAGTGTCAATGTAAACAACATACCACACCCGTTATCGTCATGGTTTCACAGATGTCCTCTCGCCCAGAGTAGAAAAGTAGCAGCAGTGCAGTGCAGTGCAGAAGCAATTTTTAAAATACTGTAAATCAGTTTACCACTACATTATAGTTTCAACAATGCAGATCTTGTATTTATCTAGCAAAATGTATCTTATGCTGGCTAAAAAAAGAACAGCCCGAAACTCCTGAAATTAGCAAAGATTTTGTTGTAGTTTGTACCCAAAAGGGTAAGTAATGTTCACCAATCAGGGGCTTTTTCCTTGGTTGTCACTTCTAACGTTTATTGTTATGTGAATGGCGCCACCATTCTCAACACCGTTCTAGAAATGCCCAATCCCTAGTTAACCACGTACCCCCGAGAAATTTACGCAAATTTCTCCTTTCTACAGTGGCCGACACGAAATTACATAGGAGTATGCTACATATGCACGTTGAACTCGTAAGGTATGAGTAGAATTTACTGATTTTCAGTCATAAATATGTATCCCAAAAATTTTGAGTCAATTTTTGTTGTTGTTTTTTTTTGAAATGAAAGGTATATATTTTATTGCCGTATGGGAGACTTTTGACTGTCTCCATTTTCCAGTTACTTTTTCTGATATTTTATGAAGTAATGCTCTGTACAAGTGCATGCCACTCAAATGTGTCCTTGATGGAGTGCCCTTAACCTAGATTGTAATGATTATGTGTTGCCCATGAAATGGTAGAGTCCATTCTCTCAGGAATATTATGTGGCTAACCAGGAATGGCAGAGTATGTAAATCTAATAAGCAGTCTTAAGTGTGCTATTTTTAATGGAATAATTAAGTTGTGGGCCTCAGCCATCATGAAAATAATGAATTGTGTGGTGTCCTTCAACACACCTTTGACTGTTAGTATCAGAAGTTATCAATGAATGAAATAGTAGACCAAGACACTACCAAATGTCTAAATGTGTCCCCATTCACAGAATGTAAGATATGCCCAGAACTGAGTAACAAAATAAGTCAACGCAATATAAAAATGAGTTATCTTTTCAGTGAGTAGTGTTTCACAGTAGGCACTGGGTTCCTGTGCAACAAATCTTGCATTGTCCTTTCTCATGTAGTCTTGAGAAGTTACATGTGCATAACATGTTGAAGCAAGAAACTCTTCAACCATCAGTCTGTAAGAATTAGTGAAAATATCTATTCTGAAAGTCTCATCGTAAATATGATTGTTTGGTGTCATGCGAATAATTTTCCATTTGAATTTTGTTTAAATAAATGATCGTAGTGGGTTGTTTCCTGCAATAGGTTTGATTCAAATGTCACATGTGATAATATCTGGAGAAAGTAGTAAACTGAAATGATAATAATTTTTACGTTTCCACAAATTCAGCTGGAGGCTGGAATATTGTGGTGGATCCCGTGCTTGTGGATTTATCAATGGAAGACTTTCAAATAGCAATATGGTGACTGGTCACGTGGGACAGGATACCAGTGACCTCTTTAGGATGAGGAGGCACTTTTATAACTTTTGTTTAAAACACATCACATCTAATCACATAGATTGTAAAAGGAGTCTTTTCACAAAGTGAAATTGTTCCCCTATGTCAACTGCTGCAAAGACAAAGTAACTCATGCTACAGCTAGGTGGCGTTATGAGTCACCGATCCCACGTGATCATCCCCTGTTGCTTCTTGAAGGTCTCCCATTCCCTTCTCCAGTAAAATTTGATTATATCTGCACCTCAGCTCAATAGCACACGAACCAGACAGTAGTGCGCAGTTCTAGGAGGAAAATTTTAAACTGTGGCTGTAAAGTAGTTTTTGCTTGTTTTTATGTCATGGTTGTACAAATGCACCTCTTTTCATATTTCATGTTGCATTCTTTCTGCCCAACAATTTATTATTTCTAGAATTCAATTGTAAAATCGATGTAATTTCTGTCAATGCCTGTTTTCAATAAACATTAAAACCACCACCACCACTGTTACTTCTAGTCCTTTAATTACCATTATGATATTTGTAGAGGTAAACAACCGAGTTCAGCTAAGTACTTGCGCACTGAAATTTTCTAGTTTTTGCAATATGCAATGTACACGGTGGGCGCACGTCAATGGTCTGCGTTACTCTTGTTGTGTTTCATTTCAAATGGTTTGGTGAGTGTGGTAGATAACTAACTAGTTTAAGGTTCTTCTGTTGCAGGCTGCTGACCTCACCAAACCCATAGACAAGCGTGTATACAAGGGTACGTTCCCCACGTGTCATGACTTTAATATGTTGACGGCCACCTCCGACAGTGTGATGCTATTGGTGGGATTCACCGCTGGGCAAGTGCAACTGATTGATCCCATTCAGAAGGAGAATAACAAGCTGTATAACGAAGAGGTAGGGATGATACGATGCGCGCTCCGAATGTTTGAACTTAAACTAAAATTGATCTTCATATTTCTTTGGAAAATATTCAAGTATCGAGTTTCATGAATGAAGAACAGTTTTCAAAAAGATTAACAAATATCTGCTCATAGGAAAAACATACGCTGACTTTCTTGCAACGTGTTTGCTACTGTACAAGGCGAAAGTAATTGGACAAAATACTGTTTTCCGTCGTGATGGCTAATTCTGTTCACAGCCAAAATTAGTGATAATATAACTATTTGGGCAGCAAAATTCTAGTTATAGTATGGGTTAGCCATCTTACTGACTTCCTTGTTAGTTCACCGTCATTCTTAGTCATGAGGGAAGACTATGATGATGAATACAACTTCTGCCCAACTGTCATGACGGGTCATTTTGTCTGATTACTTTTGGTATATTAACCCTTCAACAAAAGTAAACAAATTTCACCAAAATCTGTTAACTTCGTAACAAATACTACGTATATTCACTTGTTTCGTATGCTCTTGTTAAGGATGATTCTATAATGATTTTATCGCTTTATTGTCTGTTTTATCGATATTCGTCCCCAAATTACTCGTCCCTACATTTCGGACAAATTTGATCAAATATCATTCCTGATCGTTTCATTTTGAGTCGAAATTTGGCTTTCTACCTTGACAAGGATATTTATTTTTTCGTTACCTTCCAGAGGTTAATCGACAAGACGAAGGCAACTTGCATCAAGTGGTTACCTGGATCTCCCAATCAATTTTTAGTGTCCCATTCGAGTGGACAGATGTACGTGTATAATGAAGAACTACTGTGCGGGGCCACACCTCCGCATTACCAGATGTTTAAGCAGGGCGATGGATTCAATGTTTATACGTGCAAAACGAAAACCACAAGAAACCCACTGTATCGGTGGGTGATAGGCGAGGGAGCTATTAATCAGTTTGAGTTCTCACCATGCAGTAAATACCTAGCTGTGGTCAGTCAAGATGGATACCTGCGGGTGTTCAACTTTGACACGATGGAGTTAGTCGGACTCATGAAGAGCTACTTTGGTGGATTGTTGTGTGTGTGTTGGTCACCAGATGGTAAATATGTGGCTGTTGGTGGTGAAGACGATTTAGTTTCAGTCTGGTCATTCCACGAGAATCGGACGGTGTGCCGAGGTCATGGCCACAAGTCGTGGGTCAATGCTGTGAGTTTTGATCCATATACGACTAGTTTGGCCGACGGCGAGTTTGACTTCAGTGGCAGCGATGACGATTTCCTTGGTGTGCCTCGCAACAATTCTAGTCTCTTGAACAATGAGTCGGGTTTACGGGACTCGATTCGCAGTTCAAATTCATCACGCAATGCATCAAAGAGGGACTCGTGTGAAAGTAAATCCTTAACTGGTATGACATTCTATAGGTTTGCCTCAGTGGGTCAGGATGCAATGTTGTGTCTTTGGGACCTTACTGAGGACATTCTTAAGCAGCCTGTGATAAGACCAAGGACTAGTACATTGAATCAGTCGTTCGGTGCTGATAACCCCAGTGTGCGGAGCAACAGTGTTCCGCCAACCCCTGTAGCAAACACCATAGGTCACGTTATCACACCCGATAACCACGCTCATTCCAACGCCACTACGGTAGCAAATAAGTTTGCCACGTTGACATTTGGCGAGCGCAAGGAGAATCATAGTGAACATAAAAAGGAACACAAAAAGAATTTTAGCCTCGGCAGTCGGAGTGGCGACAAACTCAATGCAATGAAATCGAACTATGTTCAACCTGCCGATGAAGTAATTAAGACTCTAGGCACTCCACTGTGTCCGCGCATCTCTGAGGTGCCTATGTTGGAGGCACTAGTGTGTAAAAAGGTAGCTCACGAGAGGCTAACAGCAATCGTTTTCAAAGAGGACTGTTTAATAACTGCTTGTCAAGAGGGCTGTGTGTGTACATGGGCTAGACCAGGCAAAGTGGTAAGCAGTGGTGTTGGTTGATGGCAATTGTTATTATTACAATGGTGGTTGTAGCAAGAATATTTAGCAAGACAGAAACTTAATTTGTGATACTGCCTGGCTGAATTTGTATTTTGTTATCATATTGACAATAGTAATATTTAAGTAATTATCATTAGACAGACACAGTCTAAAATCTTGTTGTTATAAAGTGTTAATGGACACTGTTGACACAACTGTTTTGACCACCACAATACTAAATGAGCTCTTGATGATAAAACCTGTATGTTGTCATAATATTGACAATAATTAATAATAGCTAATCGAGACAAACTCTTCAGTTTTTGTAATAAAAGTTTAAAAAGAGTTTTCAATAGCAGTAATAAAAAGTAATAGAACAATAGACGTTGAAGCGAGCTCCATTCCTTCCTGATCATGACACTTATGTACTGCTCTGGAAACAGTAATTCTCGTTGTAATTTAAGGTAGAACAAATGTTTACCTTATCCAAGCAAGTGTTTGCTTTGCACATATGCTTCTATGACAGTCATCAACCTTATTTTGTCTATTAAAACACTCATCATATGATCGAATGAATGTTCGTGGCTATCTATGTTTACATTATGAATCATTGTTATAGTCTTCCAAAGCCTTTGCAACAGTTGATACCCCCACAACCATCACGTAACTCTTTGGTGAGACGCACGTTGGCTGTTAGAAGAACTATTTTATCTTATCCAGATAATGTCTAGTTCCAGTCAAGCTGTTGGCTCTGACTGAGCTTTGTTTAATCAATTTTCTCCCAGCATTGTAAAAGTTCCTGTGTTATCCTTTCACTCAAGATCCAAGGTTATGGGAAGTCTAGCTTAACGATTGCAAATTACTCAGATGGTTGTAGTGAGAACACACTAGCCAAGTGTTGATACTGTCTGCTGGGTGTAACGTGTGAACCAACCAAAATGACTGTTTCCCTAAACAAGAACTAAGGAACACTTAGAGTGGGTAGACACTGTAAGGAGCTAAGTCCAAGTATAACTTAGCTGTGCAGTGTTTACCCTATGTCATTGCTTAGTTTTAGCATAATTTGTTGTTTGATTTCCACGTTTTTATTTTTTTTCTAGGGCTTAACCCAACAGACAGCAATGTCACCCTCCTCTCCAACACCAGGGGGCACTGTAGTATGACAACATGTAAGACTAAGTATTCTCTATTTGTCATTGTTCATAGTAGTCAGGAAATTCCTTTGCACCAGTTAAAAAAGTCAAATGATTAACAATAATTCATGAACTTCACTGCTTTGTATATGGTATTCGTCCAGAGATAGGGCCATCCTCAGTTTTTTGTTTAATCGTTTATATAAACCTTCCTGATGGAGCATAAACCTATTCGTCGCACCTCTTGATAGGGTTATAACATGCTCGCATTTTGAGATCCAGTTTTATCCACCAAATAACGCTCTAAACTGATTCCCAAACTGTGGACTTGTTATATCCGAGTATTTTTATCAATGGCCTCGTTCCAGTCTCCAGTGCGCTGTCTGCTTTGTACAATCCTAAAATACAGCCAATGTCCTGACTAAAGTGTCTTTTTTATTTGGAAAGTCCTGGGAATTGTCCAGCCTGATAGGTGTCGCATCAGTACAGTGCATTTACTATGAACTAACAACAGCGTAGTATATTTAAATGGTGAGATTTTAAATGTGTAGTTGTTACCCAGCGGATATCAACATGGAATTAAAAGTAAAAACAGTTATTGCGATTTTGTTGGTAGGGCCAGCTTTTGTTGCTAAGTTACTCAATGTTATTTCCATGACCAATCACAAGTCGGAATATATTGCAGCAATCTAGTCTCTGGGTGGGTACTGATGTAACCTCTTGAGTCAAATCAAGTAGATCCCTTTTGTTGCTCACTATGGAAATGAATCTGTGCTTGTGTCAAAAGCTCCCCAATTATAGTAAACTCGTAAAAGAGGGACTTGCATAAATCGGGTTTCCCATTAACTTGGTCAAAGTTCAGCAGTAGGATTGTTCAAGTTCGTGGACACTACCCTTCAGATGAGTTGAAATTTGCCGTTACCGGATGAAATGTTACCGTCCTTTTGGGTGGAACTTACGAATGTTTTACTGTACAAGTCAATGGGCTTATTCGGGACGTATTTTAGCCATTGGACAACAACACTGCACTTTCAAGGACGGTTTCTCAATAAAAGCAGTATGGTACAGGCATCCAAACTCGATGATCTTTGACTTACTAAGACTAATGAAAATGTTAAATCCGGCAGTTTTATGCTTGATTGGGTAGCATTCCAGTGGAACTCATGGCAACATTTACATTCTAAGCACATTCAAAGTACATATTATATGTTCCAAGCATCGGTCTCTTAGGCTTTCAAAGTGATTTTGGAACCTTCTGTGACTTTTTGCTCTTTGTCCTGGGTAAAGAAAATTTTTGTTGACCGTTATCATTAAGATAGCCTTGAAGTGTGAAGTCACCGAACAATTTAAACTTCGTTGATGTGGGGTGGGAAGAAATACCCCAGTCTGTGATAGAATTCTTGTTTTCACTTCGTGAGAACCATTTGCTGGTTCCCATTCATCGAGGTTGCTGCCATGTCTTTCAACTGGTGAAGCAGTTGTGGGCCTTTGTTACTGGTCAATTAATGAACCTCAGCAGTTCATTGCTTCTCTTTCATTGTCAATTTACATGGATTTTATTTTCCTTTCAGTAATATTCTGACCTGCAAGATGAAGCACGAATCTACCTTTGAACTGCCAGATATTTGGACCAATATCATTAACAGGTTTTTATAGTGATGTGATAGCCCTGGTGTTTTATGTCATAGGAATTTTTTGATTTTGTTGACACAGTTGTGAAAAGTTAGCGGGAAGGTGTTTTGTTTCATCGTATGTAGAGAAATCGAGTCTCAATACTCATTTTGGGCTTCTCACGAATTTCGTGTGGCCTCAATCGTAACAAAAAGCGATCAGATGTTTAATTTGTAAATCGATATCACCTCCGTTGTTATACTTTGGGCAATTTTAATGAGCATTCAACTGCCTGCACACCGTGATACTTTTTTGTCGATTCAATGCAGAGAGGATTTGCAGCCTGGTCATAACTGTTGATTGGTCATTGTAGGATTTAGCATAGGTGTCAGAAATGCGGGATTTATTCTGAAGATGACGTTTTGATACACAAACTCAGATTCCGATGCGAACACACTATTTATTTTCGCTAAGAACTTTGTCTTTGTGGACTTTTGATAGATTTTTCTATAATATTCGAACTGTTGATTGCTAAGAGTCTGTTACGGTAGAATTGTTTGAACCAGTGTTGAGATATTTGATAATTTATATTTGTAGTGGAAAATGTGGTGAGCAGTGTGTCCAGACAAGGAAATAGTAAAATCATGTATCATTGTTTTCAAATTGCTTGGTAAATTGCTGGTAATGAGAAACATTTAATTAAAGCTGCATTTGGCCCGTTAATGGCTTTGGGGTTTGAAAACATTACCACACTCGTCCAGTCTTGATTCATTGCTAAATCAGCTGACAACTCAAGTTTAGGCAATGCACACGTGTGCCATTTTTTGAATCGACAATTTTATGGTTGGCCAACCCCATTATAGTCTGTATGGTTTCCTTGGGTTGCCGATGGTTTGATGTTCTTGTTGGTTACGCAAATATAATCCTATCACAGTAAGGAATATTATGTGATCGATTTTATGAGCGTAAAAGGCCTAATTCTATTCTCATTTTTTGGCCAGTTAAAGAGGGCAAATGCAGCTTTAACTAAACGTAGATGAGATAAAAATTCTTGCACTTTAATAATCTGAAAAAAGTAAATTCTTTTCCTGAGGTGACCACACTTGTGATATCAAGACAAATGAGAATGTTTGGTATTGAAGTCTTTCTTTTCATTAATTGTGAAAATTTCCATTTTCAATATGAGTGCACCCTGAAATGAAAAATCCTTACTGTTAAATATACTCTGTGCTCCAAGTTCAATGTTATTGACATTACCTTATTTGTCTGTCTGTGCAATGTTTGACTCAAATCATGTGCTGGTATTATACTTGTGACTGAGACCAGTGGACAGTGGAAAGGCATAAACGCTCATAGTGATAAATGTGCTGAAAATTCAAGTTATATCCAATCTTAGTGGAAGTTTAATGGATTGTTTTTGTAGCCCCTCCGTGATCATGAAATTGTTGACATACAGCTAGTGGTGAGGCATAAATTAGTATTGTGTGTTTGTCTTGCTCTACTGACCATAGAATATGCGCATGGCTCAAAATGTCTTGATATCTGACAAAAAATCAGTTTTAAATGTGGCATACATGTATTTGTGGCATGAAAAGTGACCGGAGGTTGACTATGAAATATGGAAAAATAAAATATTTTACATTTCCTATGTCAGAGCGTTGAGGGTTGCATTGCTGGTGTTGCTGAATATATGAAATGCAGTTGTATGAAAAGTATCCACTGTTATTATGATAAATCAATAGACACCCCTGGGCCAAAATATAAAGCATGTTAATTGAAGATAAACTAGAGTACCTAGGGTTGGGAACTAGGTCTGGTTGTCATGGTGACTGTATTTTTCCCAGTGCTTGCCAGCTTTGATCTGGTATGAGCTATGTACTGTTTGTAGCCCAGGTTATTGAACTGTTGGCCTGTGTACATGGGAAGTTTATTTCTAGCCTGCCAAAAATAAACATAATAAATAAGATGATTTACCTGACCACAGTTTTCGTTTTCACTGGTGGTGAATGTATGTAGTAGGATCCGCCTATACAGAGATTCATTAGGGTATTGAAGGAGAGAGGTACACTGAAACTAAGAAAGCAAGGTCAACAAACACCATTTCTATTGTAGCAACTGGTGGATGTCTGGTTGTGAAGGTGTTTTCGAAGTCTTCAAGTTAATTTCAGTCATTAATATAAGAGGGAGACCATTGCTGCTCAAGAATCGAATTGACATACCTAGGCGACAGGTATACATTACACTAAGATGAGTATTGCAGTGAAACAATACATAACACCAGGAAGGCGTGACCAGGTGGTGAATGCATTCCTGATAACAGTAAACACTGGGGCCGCTCATAAATCTACACTTCAGGGGAGCGGATCCAGGATTTTGAGTTAGGGGGGGGGGGGGCAGGGCAGAGTATTAGCCAGGATTTTGCCCGTCAGACATTAGCACCCTCGTACTGCCAAATGGAATCTGGGAGAATTTTAGGTGGGGCCATGGCCCCCTTGGCTCCCCTCTAAATCCACCTTTGCACTGGTTAACGTGGACTGATGCACAATTGTAGAAACCGAAACATGACATATTTGTACATACTTCGGATTTTGTTACTCTCCTTGTTTGCTGTAAAACCGCGCCTAGTTACTAAGTGTGCCCTTAGTGGAGCCCGTTCTGTAGACGCAGTCCACTCGCAAAAACGCAAGTCTGCCTTGTGCGGGACTTCACGGCGGCGCGTTGTAAACAAAGCACGTGATCATCTTGCGTACTATGTAAGGCAAACATGTTGTTTGCAGATTGTTAGTCGGTAACTAAACAACCTTATTTACTCTGTTCACAGAGATGAGTATTGGCTAGAGGTTAGTAGGTCGGCCGATGGTATATTCCGCCGGCGCCCGGCGTCCATCATTTGCGCTGCGCTGTTGCTGTGGCGCACACAAAAGTCCTTATTTTTCCTGATAACTGTCTACAAATCTACATATACCTGAACTTCGCGGCGCTGCGTGGAGGTTATGATAAAGATTTGCTCGCCTTTCATAAACTTGCACCTAATCTACGTTAAAGAGGCATGTAACGCGAAATCATGTCTATGTCTTTTAAACAATTTCTGACGAAAATATTATATCGCAACGTCTTTCACTTTCTCCTATGAGAGAAATTTCCTGGAAAAATCATAAATTCACGAGATTGGAATACGCCCTAAGGAAAAACTATAGTTTCTAATCTCCCTATCGCTTATAACAAATTCCCGCACGCGCTCACACTCATTTGACAAACAGCTGCCTGACAAGATAACGGCTGAGTAGGCTATCTTGTGTGACTGATTTTACTCCGAATATGAGGTTAACAGAACAGTACAAATATGCAAGTCAGTGAAACAACGATTTCCCAAAGAAATCCCAGTGCAAATGAATACCTAGATACTAATTTATAACTCAACTTTAAACAGTAAGGACTCAAATCAATTACTGATTGACTGCTGCTTGAAGTCGCCGTTGTATAGTTTACACCAAACGTCAAGGGTCACATTTCCTTATAAGAGAAATGTGCTGCGTCTATGTCTTGACTGGCATACCAAATAAGGAGACGTGCTTTGCCTTGAGGAAAAAATCGACGCTGTGACGAAAATTGACGGATCGTTTTTTGAAATTTTAAACTAAAAGAAAAAGGTTTAGACATCAACAGAAATAATTTTTTTTTTTGCAAACAAACAGTAAAAATACTTTTTGAACAGGTTGACCTCTNTTTGTATAATTCATAATTTTTTGTAAGTATTTTACCTGAGCAGTTTCATAGTAATAAAAGTATTAAAGAACAAGAGTCTTTTCTTCTTGTAAGTCACAGCTAGTGTACTGGCTTAATAGGAGCCCATCAATGGCCCTGTACTGGGCCAACAGTCTGTCAATACTGGCCCTTTACAGGGCCGAAACCGGTTATTGGTGTACTGGCCCAGTAATGGCGTGGTACTGGTCCTTTACTGGCTGATACCGCAATCTTGTATCGGGGCCAATATGGGGAAGGTGTGCAGAATGTTATTGGGCCAGTACTGGCCTACATCATTGGGCCAATACATAAGACATTTCAGGGCCAGTATTGGCCCAGTACCTGCATGTTTACTGGGTTTCAGTGGCAGAGAACCACTGTGCCTAATCCACCTTAGTATGTTCTTCACGTCCCAGGCCTCTTTAAAAGAAGCCGAAAATAGACTTCTTAATGCGCTTTCAATGCGCGGTCATAGTGGCCCATTCTGATGCCACAAAAACAATTTCATGGGTTATGCATACATTTGCTTTTTGGCGAACTGTGGTTGCCACCCAGCTCTTACGACTAAAATACTGAGGTAAGCACATTCCCCCATCCGGGCGGTGCGGATAGGGGAATGTCCGTACGCCAGAGGGGAATAGCATGCGGAGCCGGCTCGGGACGGCGAGGAAGTTTATAGGTACTCTAGAGTTTCAAGTGTCTGAACTCAATCAACTGTTGATCTAAACGCACTCAGTTCAGTGTGTTCGTTTTTTATCGTCTGTGCCCCCTTCTTCACTTTCTTTGCTCCTGTATTTTCATGGGCGGTGCAGCACTGAAATAAGTGGGGGAGGAGCTATAGCCTCCCCAGCCCTCTTTGGTGCACCGCCCATAATTTTCCGTCGCAAAATAGCTATGTGGCATGCTCATCCGAAACTGACTCGTATTACAGCGATTAGCTCATTGGGCCACCAAAGCTTATCATAGTTACCGAAGTCCCACAAACGCTTATAGTTAACTCCTTTGCAAGCATATTACCTAGGACCAATATCATATGTATATTACTCCCAGATATTACACAATTAGGCACTGTCTGTAAGAAGGTTCTATACATACCAGGAGCGGATCCAGGATTTTGAGTTGGGGGGGGGGGCAGGGCAGAGTATTAGTTAAGATTCTGCCATTCAGACATTCCCACTCCCAAATGAACTGCCAGATGGAATCCGGGAAAATTTTAGGGGGGCATGGCCCCTTTGGTTCCCCTCTAAATACGCCACTGTATACTATGTGTTTTGATCACGTTTCAATGAAATTGTTGCTTTATAGAGCATAATCATCAAAATGGATCATGGAGAAGCAAACTAGGAGCGATATATCCACGAAACCAAACATTTGAACATTCTTCAAAAATTATTATAACAATACTTCTCCTTGGCTAAATATTTTATGTGAAACTATTCCTAATATAAAAAATGACTCTTTTCAGTTGTGTTCTTGTTTTTCCCTTGAAGTAGCTAACCGTACTAAGAGTATTTTTGGAAGGATATTTTTTATATCTTATTCGAATTTATCAGATAGATGACCTTTTGTACCAACCTGTATGGTATAACGCCAAAATTTGTATAGTCCAATTTTTGTTACGAGTGGTTTCAAAAGAGTATACGATAGGTATACGATTTAATTGACCCTGATAAAGGATATATTTACGATTATCATACCTTTTGTACACGTTTTCAATTTTGCCCTTGTATTACACATTTTTTTGAATTCGAAGCTCAATACTTCGTTCTTGGAATCATCTAAGAGACAAGAGTACTATAGTCACTCTACTTTCTCCAGAACATATTTTTCGAATCTCCTCAAAAAATAAAGGGAGGGGAAAATCTATCAATTATTCATTTCCAAATTGTATGTAAAACCTGTCGAGGAATTGAAGTGGGAGAGAGAAATTAACTTATGCGATGATGTAATTTATCACTGTACTTCCGATGTCAGACTCAGATGGTTTCAATTCCGTATCAACCACAGACATATTCGTACAAACTCTTATTGAAAGAAAATAGGTGTTAGTGAATCGTCTTTATGTTCTTTCTGTGCGCAACAAGAAGAAACAATTCTACATTTGTATTGGGAATGTTCACTTGTTCAGAAGTTTTGGTAATGTTTAAAAACATGGATGATAAATCAGCGCGATTTCCCTCTGCAGTTAAATACGTCTACCGCCTTGTTTGGAGATCCAGCCTGTAGATTAGAAGTTGTAAATTCAATTCTTTGCTTAGCGAAATTTCACTTATATAGGCAAAGACTGCAAAAGGTTAAGCCCAATTTTCAGTCATTTTTACGTGAGGTATGTGATTACCCTAACCTGGAAAAAAATATTTACAATGATAAATTGGATCTTGAGAGATTCCAGGCAAGGTGGTCTTCTTTTTTTCCTTGAACTAGCTTTTATAGGGTTCAATAATGTTCGTAATTTGTTTGCTTTACTTGACTAGATTTAATATTGCTGTACAACTATGTACTGGTTGGTTGAATTAATAAATGTTTCATTCAAGAAAAATAAAAAAAAATGCCACAATACGAAAAGCTTCACACACACCCTGGTGCCTGAACCACTACACCGTTGGTGGACGGTTGGGGCAAAATTAGGTGCCATCATGAGCTCCGATTACCGGTTTATTTCAATGTCATAATTACATGATAGCAAGAAAACTACCTCCTACCAATTTGACAGCATTTTGAAAATGTTCACACGTGGTCTTGCGTTAAGTGCCTGGGTCGACGTGTAGTCGCTTTGCCGACTACATCCAGACCGTCATACGTACCAGCGGCCACTGATGCATTTCAGAGGTGGTGATGCACCACCAAAATAAAATTCAAACTAAAATACTCATGTTGAAGTCTGTTAAGTTTGAAAATATTTTGAGTTTTATTGAATGAGCAGTAGGCCTATTTATGCTTAGGTTTCGACTGAACTAACTTGTGTCAAAATGCGTTTTATGAAGTTTTTGCTAAAGTGACGGGAAGATTCAAATTCAGACATGTAGGCCTATTTTCAAAGAAAAAAAATGCGAATCGTCGTGAAGGTGAATTTCTTTCACTTTGTGCTTGTTTGTTCATAGTAGCCTATGGTTTTAGCCATACGAGCGTACTGATCTAACCGTGAAGGTACCTGTCGTTGTCTGCCCTTGATTCCCCATTGGACACCCAAGGCCCATCGGAAAAATCAAATCGGTTTCGTTCACAGTCAACGATTTTGGGTTAGACGGCGGACTATATTTGTGTTTATAGTTTCTCGTGACCTAATTGGTTAGAAGTAGGCTTCAATCTGACATGTTAGAGCTACCAAAGATTTATAGCATCTTTGGAGCCACCCAAGGTCATTTAAAAGACGGCGACCAAAAGCCAGAAGTTTGCAATTCTGAAATTAGAAACAACCAACAGATGTCACTCTGTATCCAACTGCATTGTGGGTATTGCACCACAAGCAAAATGGTGGACTCCAAGGTACACGCGTGCAAATGTATATATTTTACCGGCATTTGTTTTAAAATTGTGTTTGTTGACTCTAACTGAATCGTCAAGACGCTTGTTATCTGTGTGATTTATGTGTATTTAATTTTACAGGTTGCAGTCGTGTTAAAGGAGTTTGCCACAAATCTAAGTTCGTCGAAAGTAAATGCAAGAATTCGACACGTTGAAAATGTGACCGCCTGTCTTTCTGACCCAGGTGAGATTCACTGTGATTGCCGGAGTAAAAATCGGGTGTAAGGAGAACCAGTTAGTTCCACTGAATAATGCCAGTAGGGCACTGGTTGGATATAGTGATTCAGAAACTAGTAGTGCTACTCAAATATGTTGGCTCGTCTTGTTGGTTTTGTTGTATTACTGCAGGTTCACTAGTTAGGCCTCTAGAAGTACTCACCAGTTAAAACACAGCTATTCAAGCTTCAGGTAAAACCCAATCCAGGTGCCCATCCCTGACATCCTGATTGCTTGCTGAAAGACTGCCAGCAGGATTCCCGCCAGCAGTTTAAATAAAACAAGCATCCGGGGAACCATAAAACTGACAAATCACAAGACACCACAGAAAGATAAAGGACGAATGATGTTGACGATTACAACATTCCCCTCCTCCTAAAAAAGTGTGGGGCCCACCTGGGAATCAACATCATTCGCCACATACAAAAAACTTCCCAAAAATTTAACCATATCCCCCCTTACCAAAAATAAAGCACTGCTAAATAGACCAAGAGTGTTAGAATGACAAGGACGGTTCCCCTAGAAGCAGAGAATAATGCACACAGGTTAAATATAGAAGTAACAAAAATAATAATAAGAGTTCAGAGTGCCAGCACATCCCAAACACATGAAGTAACTCATAAAGAGAAAACCTAGCAGGATCCCAACCCACCCCCCAGGGCGGGAGAGCAGTCACCTAACGGAAAAAGTTCTCGCTAGGGAGACTCCCCGGACTTGTAGTTGCAAAAGGGTATAGGACACGTGCATTTCTAGTGGAGTTCTCAAAATAAACCCTGCACTANAGTTAGGCCTCTAGAAGTACTCACCAGTTAAAACACAGCTATTCAAGCTTCAGGTAAAACCCAATCCAGGTGCCCATCCCTGACATCCTGATTGCTTGCTGAAAGACTGCCAGCAGGATTCCCACCAGCAGTTTAAATAAAACAAGCATCCGGGGAACCATAAAACTGACAAATCACAAGACACCACAGAAAGATAAAGGACGAATGATGTTGACGATTACAACAGTTTTGATAATGGGAATGGCGGGGTTTTCAAAGAAATTTGAAGTGATTAATGTGCTATTTCACAGTTGTTCCAAAACATACCTGGATTAGTATCATAATTATCCCCTTTTCTGAACACACTCTGATTGAAGGTAGCATTACAAGTAAGTCTTACTGATCATAACATCGTATAATGTCTATTATTCAGTTGGTGGAAGGCAGGGGTATAGAAATGCACTAGTCCAAGGAAACGGACCTGTGAAATTAGGCCTGTGTTTTGTGAAATGTTCGAGCTGGCTTATCCGATGTCTAGGGAGTAGTGAATCGGGGTAGTGAAGTACATTGCCTAAGTAGCCCGACGCCTTAGGCTTAATAGCACAGCCCCCATAGTGCCGTCGATGACTGAGGAGTCAACATACCGTGACGAACTTGGGGAATACACACACGGTGCATGCCCGGCTGAAAAGGGGATTCCAATTTGTTTCCCAGCAAATGGAAAAACCCAAACACACAGAAATACCTCGACGACATGCAGCCTTTGCGAACAACACGACAATCGACTGTGATAATTCCTAAACTGAATCGTGATTGGTCGACGGGTGTACTGGATTATATCATCTGTCGAATGTCATATGCTCAGAAGCAGCATGGCAAGCGGGTAAAAAAATGAAATGATTCCCTCTCAAAACGATTTGTAGTTGATTAGAGTATTCAGACAGACAGCAATAGAAAATTTTAATGTTTTAGTGTCACACCTACCAACACGTGAAGATGGCGCTAGCTGTACACTAGGCGTAATGTAAGCCGTTACCACTTAATCCATTTATTGTATTACTGCGGTACCACTTTAAACTGTCGTAACTTAATTAACATTCGGTCAGAATTTTAGTATCCATGTGGTCGGGGGGAAAAATGTAGAATTTGGTTTCCAATATCAGTTTTACATCACTAATACTCTTTTCGTAAGTAACGAACTTTAAATTTCACTCTTTTTTCCAACTTTACACTCAATCGTGATACGTGCCGGTCACGTCATCAACGTCAAGAGACATCTAGTGATGGATTTTTCGTATGGTAATCGCGCTTCAATTTTGCAAAAAGATAAAATTTCTCGTTACATTGTTAAAATACTTAAATTTTTATCAAATTTTTGATTCATGATAACTAAGCTGTTCAGTATTGCCCTCTTTTTGATGAATAAAAGACACATCAGCTTCTTCGTGGGTCGTCAATGGTTACCAGTGGCATGAAAAGGCAGGACCAGTAGATTATTTTTTACTGGTCCTGACCAGTGAAGTCCAAGAATATTTCTATACCCCTGAAAGGTACACCATTAGCTCCCTGTGTTTATTTTTCTGTTGATTTGTAGCCCTTTCATGAGCTGAGTGTGAATGTTCAAACAGAGCTGTGGATAAATATCCTTGTGGGCCATTGTGTAGTAGGATTGTCTCAAAAAACTATCCAAATTTTACTATGGCTGTTGAAGCAACATAAAGAATTTCAAATGTGTTAGACTGGTAAAGTCACAGGCCTTGATTTCAGCGAATGTCTGGCAGATGATGGACGAGAATTGGCGATTTGTTAAAAAATCACAAGAACACAACGGATTTTGGTGTTTAGTAGCTGACGAGAACACTCGACAGACTTGTGATGATGACAGCATGGAAAAGACTGATGGTAACTTTAGTATATGGCAACACTGGTGACACCCCGACGATGACTTTGTGATAGCTTTGTGACAACCTACCTTAACAAAATGGACATCTGAAGACATAGCTTGTACAACAAGCACGTGATTCTCTGTCAATCATTTTTGCAGGTTTCCCTGAAAATGCTCTAAAAGGCGTATTCAAGTGCCTAGTGGCTGCTCTGGGCTACTGTGTAGATAAGAAATCTCGACAAGCCTGTCGGAGGTTGGTAGAACGAGCGGCAATACTCTACCCAGCCACGACATTGACTTCTGTTGCAGCTTCTTTGAAAGATGTAGCCAACTTTTTAAAGAAATGCTTACCGTAGTAAGTTTCTTTATAGCTTTCATTGGTTGATAAATCATGCAGGTCTGTTTTCTGTCGTGTGATTGAAATTATTTTTTTTCTGCAACTGAGTGTTTTTTCTTTGCATTAATTTCATAGAATGAGTTTGCTTTCGTTTCACAACTGAATTTGTTTGCTTGTAAACAAAACCTTTACAACCAGCTGTGTTAGCTTTGTCATGCCTTGTATTATTACGTGATCAATTTGGTTTTTGGGAATAGTGAGGTGGATAGTTCTTACTTTTATACATCATCATAGTGCCCTGTATTCATGGGACAGAGAGCTGGAAGCTGTTACATCATTTCATATAATGATTCGACAATAAACTTGCCTCCCCTACTATCATGAAATTGGTCTCAAGTTGTTCCACAAACAAAAATGCAAGTGATTCCAGATCTACAGAAGAACTGACAGTTTGTTATAAATTGACACCGGGCTCTTGAAGTTGGGATATCACGGCATGTCATTTTTTGTACCGAGCGTGGTCTTAAGGAATAACGAACTATGGGCTTATGGCCACTTTAAGTTACTTTATCGTTTTCTATTCTTGTGTCCTTCAGCAAAGCCTTCGCTGGCCTTGGCCTTACAGTGTTGTCTTGGCTGTGCAGTGTCGTATTGAATGCAGTGAAGACTGTTGAGTGCATGCAGAGCAACGAATTTAAGAAACTGGTGAGTTTATTGGTCAAGCTGGATCTTAATGCGTGTGTGTTAGTTAGCTCATGTTGGACAAGGTGTATTCTGTGCTTTTAGGATTTGAAGAACCTAATTGATATACATGAGCTCTAATTGTTTTACGCAACTTTTGATTTTTTCTTGAAAATCGTAAAAGTCTTACCTTTGATTGCACCTCAAACAAAAGTGGAACATTTTAAAAACAATTCCTTACATCAATTTTGAGAACAGTGCATAAAGTACAACGTCTGAAAGTTTCCTGTAAATGCGGGTAGCCATTTTTGAGATGTGATGTACCAAAATTAGTCGCAATTTTCTAGGTTCCTTCATAACCTTAAGCAATGTTTTTTTCAAAATGGTTTCAACAGAGTTGCGCTCCTAGATTAGCCATTTTCCGAAAAAGATTGCCTTGGGCTCTTATTGAAAACTATGGCTATGATTCATGTCTTGGGCTGGAGCCCATTTTTTTGTCCTTTCATACAGCTATTGAGCCTTCCTAAACACACTTGATAACGTCTTTGACTGATTACTTCTACAAGAAGATTCGCTGCTGGTCTCTTGAGTTTATCCAGTTCGAAGTTTGGGATTCCTTCTTGATCTGATTAGCATTATGTAGAACTTAAACATGTAATGCAAATGTTTTTGATGTTACTTTTACACAATATAAAAGTCGTTGGTTATCTTGGAGAGACATTTTCCACCGTTAATTACTGTTCTCCTTGCCCTGCATCAAGCATGTCACAAAAGAAAGTAATGTGAATGGCTCAACTGAGGGCTTGCTCTCCTTTGAATGAGGAAATGCACAATGCGTCGCTCACGATTGAACAATATCTGTCAGTCATTGTTTTTGATCAATGGAAGTTATTTTTTTTAAACAGAAATGTGTGTTTTCAATATTTCCTGTATTGGCCTTTTTCTCATTTGGACTCCCTTCAATCACAACTGCCTTTATCGAGTGATGGCTGTGGTGACCTGATCATTATACTAGGATTAATGAACTCTTATATGAACTGTAAGAGTCTCTGTTTTTTAAGGTTGAACTGCAGTGCATAGCAGTGAGTGCTGCCCTGGGTGTAGTGCACAAGCAGTTGAACCTGTCAGCTGTGAGGAAGATGGAGAGGATATGGAACCAGGTCAGATGTTGTTATCGCGGAATTGCAATATGTATTTTACAAGTTGTTTTTGCAACATCACAATCATTTCATATTGCCACAATTGTTTTTTGCAACACTACAAGGATTTCACATTGCCACTATTGTTTATTTTGTTGTAGATTTAATGTTTGAAAAAGAGTGTTACATGACGTGAAAACATGGTTCTACAATTGCAGCATGACACGTGACAATGCGCCGCCCTTGTTGTTATCCAGCATTTAACTTTTCTGCAACCAGGTCCGGAGGAACAAAGTTTTTAATATTTCTTACCATTTCAAATCACTTAAACTTCTGTGCTGTTGTGGTTTGGTTCTCATGTTTTGTTGGTCGGAGACCACCTTTCAATACGGCATCATTACAGTGCTACACTACACATTGTTGTTAGATTTGAATAGTGATAAAGTTGATACAGACAAGTACATCTGTGATTGTGTGAATGTAGTATTCTCTACTTTAAAAAGCGGTCTATTCTAATTTATTCAGATTCCGGGGTCGGCCGAGTGTTACGCTAAGCTGGTGACTGCTATGGAACCAGCCATGAGCAACCTGGGAATGATGGACATTTTAATGAATTATTTCTCTGTCATGAAGTTGGCTGACAAAATATTCATCTACTCGCCCATGTGTGTGGATCACTACCTGAAAGTAGTTCTGGCGACCAGGATAAAGCTACCACTTCATGTTCTGGTAAGTCCATCAAGATGTTGAATTGAGCCAAAAGCTAACATAATGGGTACTGGTCTGTGGTTTTTGAGATTTGTTGGGTTGATGGAGTAGTGTTTTAGTTGTACATTTTTTCAAAGCAGTCATGTCTCCTGATATGATTGTCAGTGGTGAGGGATTTTTTGTTTCCAACTTCAGCGGTCTGGTAACGTGATTGGCTGTCAAGGGGTCAAGGAGTTAGGTGATCTTTGGAGCACTTACCTTTGAAAACCTGTTCTTGATTGATTAAGGTCGTAAAAGAGATGTTTAATTTTTTCAATAAACTGATGTAAGGGGCCCAGTGAGGCATTGGTTTCAATATGAGTCGGGCGCAGTCCAGAATCACTTACGCTATTTTTTGGCCGTAATTAGAGATTTCTAAATTGTTATTACTTGTCCCAATGTTTACTGCTTGGCATGCTGGTGGCACATTTGTATTACAAGTTCTTTTGGGAGATCTTGTATTCAGTCTGTTGTTGGTAGTTTTTGGTTGACGTGTTTAAGTGGAGAAGTAGTTGTAAGCAATGTTGGTCAAGATGGTTGTCTGATTAATGCAGCGGGGTGGTTTTCAATGAGAAGCGTTGTGCAGTCTAGCTCTGGAAACTGTTTGAGAATTTATGGAATTATTGTGTTATCATTACCCTTTGAAATACATTGCTCAAGTTTTAACACAGTCTTAAATATTTTCATAGAGACAGTGCCAGTCCCAGCTTCAAGTGGTTACCCATGCTGTGTTTAAAGACAAGATACTGCCAGCTGTTCAAAAGTCACTGCTAAGGAACCCTGAGATTGTACTGGCGACTGTGGGTGATCTACTGGCCAGTTTAGCCATAGACCTTAGCCAGTATGCTGAGGACCTCTGTAAACCACTGAGTAGTATGTATTCTGGTCCTGTCTGTGTGTTTGTATTTGCATGGGGATTTTCTATTTGGTAATCGGAGACTTTCACGAGGCATTGGAGCCTGGTATTTCTGTTAGGATTTGTGTTCCGTGTCAAACACGGTTAAGTTGAAAAATCTTCGTGTCAGTATTCATGCAATTACCGTGTTAAGGTGAAGTCCAGAAGTCCAACTGTAATCCAAACCATTTGGGTTTGTGTTTGTCCACTTTGCGATAACTGATTCATTTTGAAAGTTGATATATCTGCAACATTGTAACTCCACTGATTGGTACACATGATTGTGATACTTGTGAAAATGACATGTGGGTTTGTTGTTTTATCATGATGATTTTGACTTCCTCATGATGACGTTTGGCTATGCTTCTAATGGGCGACTCAAAGGTCGCTGTAATACTATTGAAGAAAGACCCCTCTTCTTAACATCTGAATAGACTGAAAGCAAAAAGCAGTCAATGAGAGTGGTGTCATTTTTGGGATGAGGGTCTTGCATGATTATTCGACTGCAGGCATTTCTATGATTAGACCCCTTGCTAAACTAGTGCCTCCTGATGAAGTTCAAGTTCCCCACTGCTTAGATCTGGTGTAATCTGTGCAATGTACTGCGATCATTGTAGTTTTCATTTTATAGTCATAACCCCACCATGTTACTTTGACATTTTGGTATCCGAGTATAAGTTTGTCTAGGTTTTCTGTTTCTGAATCTTAATGTGGATTTCAGGGCATAATCTGCGCTTATAGGGAATTAAAGTTTATGACATTTCTGATTTTGTTTCATTCAAACCAAGTTGAACCAACACTCTCTGTTTTTCAGCTCAGTTACACGCTAACGAGGAGCTCACACGCAGAGAGGCAGCTGACGCATTCAAAAGTCTCAGCAAGCAATGTAGTGACTCTGGCGCAGTCGAGAAGGTGGTGCGGCACATGTTTAAGGTGTTGAATGGTAGGTAGGCAGCAGCACTAGCCAATGTGGTGTTCCTTTGTTTTTATCAAGTGGTCACACTTTTAGAACTTTTAGTGAGTAGCTCGTGTGTTGTTTTATTCCTAAAACCATCTCTTGTTTTTAAAGTGATCAAAGCAACTGAGATGACACTTCAAATGTGTTTACTTGAAACTAACTTAAACTGCAGCTGTAAGATTAAGCTGTGATGTTCCATTCATAAAGAATAAGCCTGAATGCATGCCGTTAACCAGTGGGTGTGAATTTTGAAATTTGTGAACCTTAGTCTTTAAGGCTTCCTTCTCTATAATCACCTACTCTTCCCTTGCCCCTGACCACATTATATACTGGCATTCCTGTTATGCATTTCGACTCTAAAATTACAATTCACGATATACCAGTTTGAAACAACTGCCACGATTGAAACGAACCTCAACTGGCGGTGAGGGGTGTATGTGCAAGGTTTACCCAGCTTCAACTACTTAGCAAAATTCAGCAGTTTGGGGCAGTGAAAACGTTTTGTTCAAGGTTGGAACTTTTACCAAATTTTAGAAGTCTTCAAAGATTGGCCTTTCCAAGAAGTGTGGTGAACAACTATCGATCCTTCGTAGTTTGGGGATGTTTGTAAATGTTGCATTTGCGGCTGTTTTCAAAGGATTTTGTTTGCTATCAAGTCCGTTATAGACTGTCCCCAAAACCCTGTGTTTGACAATTGAGAAATGTAAATCACACATTTCTCAATCAAGGAAATGGAAAATGTGTTCATGAAGTTGTAAATATTAGGTGCAAATGTGTGTTTTCAATATATTCAGAATCCATTTGACCTTGTTTTCATTGTGCATAGGTTCGGAGGGCAAGTTAACAGTGACTGTGCAGCGTGTTGACATGTTGACTGGTATAGGCAACATGGCCGGCCACACAGTAGCTGGAGGTCAGTCTGTGGCTACACTGAGTAGTGAAGTGGTGGAGATGTTCATACCATTCCTACAACAGGAGGGTGAGTGATTGCCAATACGCTGATCATCCAGAAGGGAAACTGCTTCTTTTATGTCGAAAACTATCATCTCTACCATTCCTCAGATTAGAGGTGTGTCTTGGCTCAACATGAGCTGACAAATTTTTACTGAATATTGATTTTTTTAAGTTGGAATTGACGTGTCATCACTTTATGTACCAAAAGTAACACGTTTGTCTATTGAATTGCAATATGATGGTTCTGTTACCACTTATGCAGTAGGATTAGTTGCTTTTGAGGATTTAGAAGCAAAGTTTGCAATGAAATTCCAAGAAAATTTTGTTGGATGAAACTAGACAAGTACAAACTGTTGTGGAAATTAATGCAAATATTGTTAAGAATATTTTGAATGGAGATTACATCTTAGTTAGGTGGCAATTAATAAATGATGATATGCGCGGAGAGTTCTAATTTGCTGCTTTCAGTTTTATGAATATTGCTCTGCAAACTATGCACTGGTACTCATGTTGTATTGGATCACCTTTCATATCAACATCATCATAACAGTGCTACACCAACTAGGGATGGTTTATGGCGATTGTATCTGATTACCGATAAAATTGTTACCGACTGTCATACAAGTTCTTCTGAGTTTGAAATCATTTATCAACATAAGTTTATGCTTATTAATTTATTATTTTAATTTTGTTATGTCAGGTTGTCCCAAAAATGTTCACAAAAATATTCTAAAAACATGTGTACCAAGATATTTTTTCTTTATTACTGAGGTGATTGTCTTATTCAAAGAATCCTAAAGTTTATTGTACACTGCTTAAAACATACAAAAGTGCCACAGTTTACACCTAAAATTTTCAAGATACAACCAGTTGTGCAGCTCTAGACCTGATATCGAGGATTTTTTAACAAAATCTGATCATCATGAAAATTGGATGGTGCTTTTCTGTTAACAAGAGCGTGTCTTTTGGATAGATCGTACTTCTGCTGTTAGTACAGTTTTTCGTTTTTGAGCCCGACTAAAAAATTCCCTGGTTGGATTTTAATAAAATTTGACTGTCCAAATTTTATATCAGTCATTGAACTTGCAGAGTATCAACATTATTGTTAACATTTTTGACAAGATGGATGGTTGCTTGAAAATAGTATACATTTTGTGAATTCGTTGACGTCTTTTTTATGCATGCTGACCATGTTTGTTTATTTGCAGTTCATGAGGGCACCCTTGTTCACGCTGTGAAGATGTTGACACTGTGGTGTACCAGATTCACAAACACAGTCCCCATGAAACTGATGGAATGGTTCAAGGTACTGTTCTCACACAGGCTCCTGGGATTTTCTAAATAAGTCGTCGAAATTTTATTTTTGTTTCATTGAGATATATTACTAGGTTTCTTTTCTTTTCTGATTTGTTAGATGCATTGGTTTTCTGAATATATCCTGAACACCTAAAGCTTTATGGAGTGCATAATTGTCAACTCGATAATTTGTATGACAGCATGCTGAACTAAGTTGAATGTCGATGGAATCGGTTGTAACTGGCATACGCGTGCATGCTCTGCAAATTATGCACTGGTACTCATGTTGTATTGGACCACCTTTCAAGGCAACATCATCATAACAGTGCTACACCAACAAGTGATGGTTTATGGCGATTGTATCTGAATACCGATAAAATTGTTACCGACTGTCATACAAGGACTTCCTTAATGTGCGAATTTAGTTTTCTTTAGATATTGTTTAAGTGATAGACTGAATCTGAAAATCAATCATTTTGATTCCTTTGATATTATTTTCATGAAATATAAGTCATTTTGTGTGTTATCTAGGTAAAGCTGGGTTGGTAACTACAATTACTTGTAACATAAATGCATCTACTTTACAGACAGCTATGGTGGCTAAGTCGTCAACATCACCAGTACGGGACGCTTACTTGCAGTGTATGGGGGTTACCTTTACTGGTAAGTGGACATGGATAGAACTACACCTTCTTGTATGATGTTTGTAGCCTCTTAGCACCGTGTTAGTAAACATTTTGGTTACCGCTCGTGAAGTGCCCTCTGCTTACCTTTGAAAATTTTTGGATTAAGCAAACAGACATTAGATGTCTGAAAAGTTTAGACGTCTAGTCTATCTGGCCAGAGCCTCAATCCTGTTAAGTTTTTCACTGTGTTAATGGTGATTGTATGTGCAGCCACGCTTCTGTAATGATGCAACAATCTGATAGTATTTAAGGTTTGTAGTGACCTAGAAAAATGTCCAAATCTGGCTAATTTCGGAATATCATATCTTACAAACGGCTAATTGGATTCTCATGAAACTCAAAGACTGTTTCCTAAATGGCTATTAGGAATTGTTTTTAAAATGTTCCACTTTTGCGTGAGCGGCTATAAAAAAAGGACTTTTATAATTTTTATGAAAAAACTTTTTGAAGTTGCATGAAACAAAATGATATTTTAGAAAACTTACAGCGTTTTTGATATCTCACCTTGAACATTTATATCCAATAAAATTTATAAGGTTATTGATACAGTTGTTTTGTTTTCAATGTACCTTTCTTTTTTGCTAAATATAATAAACATAATCACGTGAAAGTCAAAAATTTAAATTCTGCAGGCTTTCTACTTTCAGAAAATACATACTTTTAAAATTTACAGTTTTGTGGAATTTTGCCTATATATGGAGACCTGTCCTACATAAATACAAAATTAATAATTCCTTGCAGGAGACAGTCTCATTCAGGGAGTGGAGGTGATGCCACTGTTGCTGCAAGTCGTACAGAAGGCCAAGGCCCAGCCCACTATATCTGGCCTGGTGTCGGAGGCCGTCACGGCATCCTTGATCTGTATCAGGCTGTCTTCAGCTGACATCTCCGCAGGTAAAAGCAACACATGTGTCAGCATGTGTATTGTATGCGTTCATGTCTGTATATAGAGGGAAAGTGAACAGTTACTGGCTAATTGGCTGGTGACTTTTTCTGTGTGATTTCACCTCTGGTGCTTTGGACAGTGAAGAAGGTTGTAGTGAAATAAAAAGTCAAAGGGACGTCAAGATAATGTTGAAGTTAGGTCAATTGTCTAAAAAGTTCTGAGTTGATAGCATTTCTGAAATGAAGTTCGGAATCTCCGTGTCACCTGTTTGTAATCAGTCAAATTGGTTATAGAAGCGCGCTCTGTCCAGTCGATGGACTTAATTGTGTATTGAGGTGAATGATTAGATGCGAAAACTTACAAAGCATGACTTCTGGAACTTAGTAGTACTATAAAGTAAATTTCCCGACGCCTGGTTCCTACTAGGAATTGATGGCATACTGGTTCTTCCGGAAATTTGTCGCCCTCTCCGGTGTTCTTAAACAACTGCAAGGCTCTGGACCATGATTGTTTGCTATTCAAACTCCCTTTACATTAAAAATTCTGTGTAGCTCATCAGCGTCTTAACACGTGGGACAGAAACAGTGGTGGAAAATGTTCTGTGCTCCTTACACCCTCAGCCACGTGATGATCTTAAGCAGAACATTTTCCACCACGGTTACTGTCCGTCTGTTGGCAATCTCGCTGAGGACCTACGCAGAATATTTATTGCGAAGGGTGTTAAAATAGCGCACACGACTGTTGACATGTTCATGAGTAGTGGTACACCCAAGGACCAACCTCAGTGTGGTGATGTCAGTGTAGTGGTGTATCCCATTGATTGTGATAAATGTGGAGATTCGTATATTGGTGAAACAGACGCTTAGAAAGTGCATGTCTCAGCACTGCTGCGCAAATGTCAGTGGTTTGAACTAAACAGTGCTTAGTCTTCTTAGTGACATAGGACACTTTTGAGACAGAAGACGTGAAGGTACTAGACAGAGAAAGTTCTTGGTTTGAACGAGGTGCCAGAAAAGCTATCTGGGTTAAAGCCAAGAACCCCTCTCTGAACAGACACGGAGGAGGCAGGTTTAAGTTATGTGACTCATGGTCCAGGGCCTTACAGTTGTTGTCCATGAACACTTACAGAGAGACGAAATTTTCTTAGGAACCAGTTAGTCATCAATCTGTAGTAGAATGAGCTAGGCGGCTCCACAATGTCTGGAATTTATTTTATAGTAAGTCCCAGAAGTCATGATTTATAAGTTTTCGCATCGCGCTCTGTCCAAGATGTGAACTAATGATTTTGACATTTACTGTTCTGAAGGTTTTCTCAGCTTCTTCCTTACTCAGATAAGATGTGATGTCTGGGTTTGCAAAGAACTGACAGTTTGTAATTTCTTAAGACTAATGCTCTGTATAAATGACATTCCGTGACAAACCGATTTGTACAGCCTGCTCTCGAGCGATAAAGAACTGGTTAGTTCTTTTAAAGCCCTGTTATCATCTCAAATTTGATTAAGGAACAATTTGAGACCACTTTCATGTTAACAGTCAGGGGTTTAAATTGAATTTTTGGTTTTGTGATGGAAGGCCGGTTTAAAGGGACAGTATCGGTTTTACGGTGGAAAAATGCATTTTTATGTGCTCACTTATGTGTATATGTGGTTGCATGTTGTTGTTGTCCTGTCCGGGTATCCACTTGATAACTCAAAAGCCCCTGTGCGGATCTTGATGGAAGTCAAGTTTTACAAATCATGCACTGGTACTCATGTTGTATTGGTCCACCTTTCAAGGCAACATCATCATAACAGTGCTACACAAACAAGTGATGGTTTATGGCGATTGTATCTGATTACCGATAAAATTGTTACCGACTGTCATACAAGTGCTTCCTTGATTGTGCAAATGTATTTTTTTTAGTTATCCGTTGAATGTCAACTTGAAGTTGACACAGAGGTATAGAGTATCAGTAGGGCAGTGCATACCTCTTTTCAATCTGCCCCAGGAAGAGTGTTTACAGATGATGTCTAGAGAACTGATACTAACCACTCAGTTGTTTCCCATTAACTGTTGGTTGTGAATGTGAACTGTTGACCTATTTGATGACCTCCATCTCATATTGTTCGCAAGTGCTTTCATTTAACTGTGTCCAGACATTCTTATGTGAATACAACAGACCTCCACTGCCTGCTATGTTTACAGAGTCCAAGCTCGGTCCTTTCTGGGATGTTGTAATGGACACAAAACTCCAGCTACTCGTCAACGAGAAGTTTCTCAACTCCGCTTCAGAATCCAGTGAGTTGATTATGTGTGCAGTATACTTTAATTTGTTGATCCTTTCTTTTTTGTATTTACCTCTATTGCTTTTAAAATGATATTGAACCCAGTTTACGCTTATTAAAAGATGTTAACAACTTTCCTGACCAGTACTCTAAAATATAATGAGGCTTTGTAACCCTCGTCAACTCGTAAAAGATTGGAGCAAATTTTGAAAACTCCCTACAACGTCATTCTACTAAGTGGGCGAGTGGGACCTGTGCTTTAGGCGAGCTGCTGACTAACTAGGGAAAGACCATCCATTAAGAACCATAATGTCCATTTTGTGTTTTTAGTTGAAGACTGTTTTTATCACTCAAGTGAGACACCAATAGTGCATTATCAGGGGCAAATTCAGGATTGGTCGAATCTCCAAAAAAGGGTTTAGTGTTCTAAATTTTTCCAATCTCTGCTTAGGGTAAATATTTTCTCTTGATCAGTGTGCAACAGTTCCTATATTTGCATTTAGTGGCCAAACAACTCTTGATATCCTTGCACTTGTACTCACGCTGCTATAACATATTTAAAGTCGTCGTTGTTAACTGGTACCAGATTCTGTGGTTCATAATGAGATTTTGTCAACATTATTATAGGGCTTGGAATTTTCCTCTATTAATAAGAGGATTTCCCCTTTTTTGGTTTTGATTTCCTCTTATTTGATTTCCAATTTGAATTCTCTTTTTGTCTCTTTCTAATCATTATTTTGACTTTATTCATGCAAAAATGTTTATTTCAGTTTAATTTTACAACACAAATTTCTATCACACAAGCCTATTTATTTGTGGAACAATATATCACTTGGAAAGATTTCCTCTTTTTTGTCATTGGTCATTCCAAGCTCTGATTATTAACTCTTATCAACTTTGTCTTAGCATCTCACTTTTTGCAAGTCCTTCCTAAAAACAAAAAGTTCTTATTCTGGTGTTACTATTTGTTATAATAACCGAACGTACAAGCTTTGCACATGATCTTTACTCAGGTAACAAATTGTAACTTTGTTGCTTTCAGCTCTCGTTACTTTAGTTAGTTTCCTTGCCCGTCTCATCGCAGAACACCCTCAGAGACTGAACAGCAAAAACACAAGGTAAGCTTATAATGTCAGTCTTAAGTTTTGAGCTTACATTTTACATCTGTCAAGGCTGATGCCCACACTGTCTGAAAGCTGACTTTTGAAGGTTACTAATGTGTCTTATTGGGACTTCCATATCTTTGAATATGGTAACACTAGACATACAGATCACTTCTCATTTACAAAGTTATGTAACTGGGAATTCTACCAATGTTTTATGTGATGTACTTGTGAAGCAAATAATGTAAATACAGCTTCTTGAACATTCACATTTGCCGGCCTGCTCGACTTACACAAAATTTCATTTTTAAATGCTAATGCTTGAGATCTTGCAGTTACGATTGATATTGCACTGGAGTATGTGTATTCCATGGTCGTATTCAGTCTGTAGTTAAAGCAAAAATGTGTTTACGTCACAAGTTGATGTGTTTTGACGTCACATCAAGAAATTAATGTTCTACATGTGGCGTGACAGCTGCTTGTTCAAATTTGTTGTGCATAGCTACTTGTCGAGAAATTTTAAATATGATCAACAGTTTGTAGCTAGTTGACAGACAATAGTGAGATCATTTATGTTGACGTAATGTTTCTCTATTCCAGTGTGTTTTGCCGTCCACTGATTTTTGCATTGACCCACGGGTCATGGACCCTCAGGCGACACACGCAAGCTAGCGTTCGTAAGGTGCTAGCTTCTCTTGGTGGCATCAAGGTGGCACTAGTGTTACTCAAGGAGTTCAGAGACTTCGTTAGTGCACGAAAGGTCAGCCTCGTTGTTCCTATATACAGTCATGTCAAACCACTGAAGTTGAGAGTAAGAGATTGAAGTGTTTGAAATGTGTTATACGGCTATCGCTGTTGGTAATATAATTCATCTCACTGTGTGAAAACTTTATACAAAGTTCAGGGGTATCTCTTATGAAAAAGATTTAGAGCTTAAGACAGAAATTTACTCTTGCAGTGCTCACAAACATTGCCTAAAAATTATGTTATCTCGCTTCTTATCAGCAAAATATGTCTGGGAATATATAGTTGCTAGTTGATCAGATTTTTTGTAGGTATAATTTAAGAATTGTATTGCCGAAAGTTAACTCTGTGATGTTTAAGTGGAGTGAAAGCTTTAATTCATTTCGTGAAATTGGGGTAATATAATTCACCTTACTGTGTGAAAACTTACGAAGTTCAGTGGTATCTCTTATGAAAAAGATTTAGAGCTTTAGACAGAAATTTACTCTTGCAGTGCTCACAAACATTGCCTAAAAATTATATTATCTCGCTTCTTGTCAGCAAAATATGTCTGGGAATATATTGTCTCGTAGTTGCTAGTTGATCAGATTTTTTGTAGGTATAACATTACTTAAGAATTGTATTGCCGAAAGTTAATTCTGTGATGTTAAAGTGGAGTGAGAGGTTTAATTCATTTCATGAAATTGGGGGCGCCCTGGTGACAAGTGTTTGTGTTTGAAAACCAAGTTGGCAGCAGCTTATTACACACGGTTCACCTTTCACTGCGTCCATAAGGATAGGGTATATGGTAGGAGGAGTATCCCTGCATTATTGGACTCCCCAGTAAATGATTGTGAAGCCCTTGGCTTCTTTAACCTTAAGTGCTCACGTCTGATGCTTACCTTAGGTTAGTTACGGCTGGAAGATTGCAGTCTTGAATGTACATGTGCACATGATGTATGTACAATCCAACTCTGAACATATCTTGAGTTGAAATCCTTTACTGCTGATCGTGCGCCTCTTGTAGTTTGAAAGGAAGTTTATGTCGTAAACTTGTGACATTCTCTTTCATTTAAAACATGAAAATATAGTTTTTGTCCATTGACCTGTGTTTAAAATGTTTGTCATGAGTTGCCACATATGGAGTGTTTGTTGAGCTTTGTGTGTAAATTTCAATTGGTGAGTGATTCTTTTCCAAGCAATTGAAACGTTGCTTGCTATGCATGGAAGAGCCCAACTGTTCATCTTTGCATCCTCAGGCTGTTATTGCAACACCCTCGGAGGAAGGTGATAACTCCATAGGCCCCCCTGCACGAGTGTGGTCCGATGCACTGATGTCCATCTGCATGATAGGCAATGCTGACCAGACGGATGTGATGTCCATTGGGTTAGACAGTCTCTTGATATCTCATCACCCACTTGTTGGTAAGTGATCAGTCTCGCTGAATGTCTAATCTTTCCTGTTTTAATCTATTTGCTTTCAGCCCGAAAATTGTCACAGTGTGTATTTATCTATAGTATTGTTAAGTCTTTTCAATGTGCTGAGTCTGCTTTTTTCAAGCTTGATTTTTTTTCTTGGAGCAACTAGTTGGCTGCGTAAAATGAATGATTTCCAAGTGCTGTGGGCCAGCTAGTGAAGCAAATTTAAACTGATGAAATACTGCCACTCAAGACGAGAATCACCTGAGAATCATCTTCAAATTGTAACCCCACCCACTGCCTAGTAGAAACGCAAATGGTACCAACAAGTTTAATCCTCTGGTCGATTTGCCTCTAATGAATGTCTGCACTTGGATACGATGTTTGGTGTCTGACATGTAAAATGCCTCCAGTCATGATTCATTCTGTCAACAGTTCAAGGAAACCCTGACACATGGACGGACATTCTAGCCAGTCTAAACGTTGATGCTGCCAGTTTTGCCTCATCCAAGGCAGAGGCCATTGTCAAGCTGTACACTGACGAAAAGTCACTGTCGCAGGTGAGGAGAGCTCATTTTGTGCTTGTCTGTCTTGAAGTCAGAGGTTTGTAAAGAATATCTCAACTGCCAATTTTTTAAATTCGTTCTCGGTCTTATGGGATACTGCGAAACGACCAAAGCTGGGGATACTCTCAGGCACACACTATGAATGGTACCTCTTGTGCTGTTTTTGCACACAATTGAAATTATCTCATTTGTCTGCTAGATCTCGGTATGAGTCACTTGTGTGACATGGCATGACAAGTTGTCAGTGACAACCAATGCTCTGTCATTTGTCCCATTTTACTGCATCCTTACAAAAGACTTGTTATTCGTTTATAATTTCTGATTTTGAATGATTCACCTGACCACGTAGAATTTCAGTTAAAAAGCATTAAAACACTCCAGCCATGTGACACTTGCATTGAGACAGTATCTACTTAATAACCCGTGTGTTTATTCTAAATTTTCCTGAAACTTTACCGCATGAAATATCTTGGACTACTTTTTCTATCATTATATTTAATAATTGTATGTTATTTTTAAAATTATTCTTCCATTCCAACATGACACCTGCTTGTAGAGTCACCTGAGTAGTCTGAGGACGCTAGTGAGGGTGTCACCTGCTGCCTATCTACCTCCTATCATTGACCACGTTACTACCTGCTTGTCCATCCCAGACGTAGTTAGCGTTACACAGGATGAGTACAACATCATGAACTGGCCAGCTGGGGAACTCTACAATACCTCTGTGTTAGACACGTGAGTGAACAGTATATGTACTCTGTGATACTGGTTATCTGGCGTAGATGGTTTTTATAAGGAAGTTGTCAAGATAACACGCAGGTCATTATGCGAGACGAGTGTGGTTGTAGATTGCTTCTGTAAAATAGGAGTTTGTGGTTAGGTTTTGAAAATGACTTCTTCCATGGTGGTACTTTTACTGTTATATCACCAGTTCCACATTGTTCATACACCTTGTCCTGTGGACCTGCAGCTCTTTGAACTGCTCTGCCTGATGCAACATGCAATCTTTTTCATCACGTCCACTTGTTTGTGATTTTTCAGTTACCGACAAGTGGAGGTGAATTGAAGTCCATTAATAAATGTTGACTCTAGGGAATGTCAAGTGTTGTATCATAAGATTGTGTTTCAAATCCTGCTATTCTATCCATGTGAGCAGAGTTGGCTCAGACATCTATGGTTCATGTTTCATTGCTCAGTTTTTAATCACTCATTATCCCAGTTGTAGCTGGACTTGAGCAGATATGATGTATGTGTAAATATGTGCATTCATCCGTTTATACTAATATTTACATGTAATTATATTAACATGTAAATATATTTACATGCAATTATATTTACATGCAATTATGTTTACATGTAATTATATTTACATGTAATTATATTTACATGTAATTATATTTTTGATGCCCAGATATGATACTTTCTAACACTTTCTGTGCTTAACACTTATTCTCGTTCAATGTATTTTCATAATAAGTGTAAAAATGGAAATAATGTGCAAATGATGTTTGCTTCAATCCAACTCGGAGACACTTTGATGATGTTACTAGTTAAACTGATGCACGTTTTAGTCATTGGTCATTTATTTTGTTGTACCTCTCCCATCTAGCACGCATGCACGCACGCACACACAGACACACACCTTTCTTTCCTCTATCCTTCACATCTGATTCAGACTGCTCAGTTATAACTAGGACTGAGTGTGTTTATAGCGATTTTGATAGGAGTAATGTACCTGCAATGTGTCCCTGCCTTCTATCCTTTCTAGTCTGTTGAGGTTGAGGAAAGTATCTTTGTGTAGAAACTGCTGACTAAATTTTGCTGCCTTTTGTTTTACAGTGGTGAAGTGTTGGAAGACCACAATGTGAAGAAAGTTGGAAAATTGTACTCGTACTCTGAGCAGATGGTTGAGCTGGAATTAAAAAGGGTAAGTGTTGCACTACTAGTACTTTTCTAATCCACCAGTGTGTTGGTGCGATATGTTGCTGTTCTTTTCTACAGATTTGCTCGGGGTATCCATTAGGTAACATTTTTGTTGGAAGTTTTGTTGTGTGTGCGCATAATAGTGTATTGAACAATCCAGGGGCCCGTTCCGAGAAACTGACTTAGGTTCATTTTTGACTTAAGTCTAAAATTTGGCTCAACTTCCAAACTTTGAAACTTCCCCACCCACTAAAATAGTCAAAATTAAGACAAAACTTAACTTAAAAATTTAAGTCAAACTTAAGATCTCTTTCTTGAAACAGATTTGAGATAATTTAATAAGTTTTGTTTTGAAATTGACGGAAAACTTTGTCTTAGCTAAGTCAGTTTTCTTGGAACGGGCCCCAGCTCCTGAATTTGTTATGACTTGAAAAGTCCTTCATTAGTGAATGTTCACCGCTGTTTAGCATAAAAATTTGGTTGATGTCACTGGCTTTCTTTCAATTAAAGATGGGTGAGTTATATGTGGTCAATTTATTTTGTATGACCTAAAGCTGAATTTATTTCTGACACCATCAATGACATGTTGCCAACTTTTTGGTCGTGACTGTCACTGAAAAAATATAGTTGCATTGGGATGGTTTTTCGATGCATAACTATGGCTTATATCTCGAAATTTTCCTTGTGACTCTTGAAAGTAGATTGCAAAAATTTGTCTAAATCTTTTCTCTGAATGTCGGAAGTTTTGTTACCAATGAGTTCATTGAACTCCTGATCTGATTTATTCATCTTAAGCATTTTGGGGCTTTGCGCTTATTTGAACTCTTTTGGTGGTTATTTTGAGGTCTTATTTTTCTTAAGTACTCAGTTGGCTCAAGCAGATTATGTAACTGTACAGTCAAGTAATGTGGATGATGTCGCTGCTCATCCAATTGTAGAAAGGTCTGTTTTATCAGTCTTGATAGTGACCGTTTTAAATTCATCAAAATTATAAAAAAATGTGTTTTGTAGGAGGAGATGGAGAAAATGAAGGCTGCTGGGCAAGAGGTATTGACTAAGAAACAACGTGAGGCTAAAGATGCACAACTGGAGAGAGAAGGAAAAATCAGGGAGACGGTAACACTGGTATGTATGATATAGGTGGGCCAGGGTTTGAAGGGGGCGGGGCTTGAGAAGGTGGACTGAATATATTAGTTTATGGCTTAACGCTACTATAGCTGTAGCACTACTTCTTGAGAGGTGAAGCAGTCTCTCGGTTGTGGTAATTATGTTACTTCCAATAAGAATGATTTGATTAAAATTTGAGTTGGTCAATTACTGGAGACTCCCCATAGTAAAAATCCTCTTTGTAGAATCTCTACCTTATTGAACATGACATTTGATGATGATGATAGGATATACTGTCTCTCTGATATTAAGTGACCACATGTAATGTATTATTTATGTTATTCTGGTAATTCTCTCTTCCTCTGGCATTGTGACCCCATAATGAAATTCAGTGATTCGTAGGGAAATGTTGACGAAGACCTTTCTTATGTTGTGTTTTTATCATTAAATTTCTTCCATCACAGTTGGATACTGACGTCGCTCGTGCCTCCAGCCTTCTCCTTGCCTGCATCACAGGCAACCCTCATGCAATCTCACTACACACACTCCCCATCCTACGCTCTGTGGTACCCCTAATGAGGTTCCCTCTACCCGCGGCGCACCTCTACACTAATTTTCTGGAGCTAGGCAAGGCACTATTTCACCAAGACTGGAAGTACCATGGTAAGGAGTGCATGTGAAGGTTTTGTTTTAAAGTTGACGTGTTACGGTTTGATATCTTTGTGCTGTCCCTTATTGTCTTGAGACAGTGCACAGGGTTTTTTTGATTTGATTTAGAATCCATTGCGACTGGCTGTTATTGGTTTGAGTCTTATTGCAATGTCACTCACAAATTTGGACTTGTAGTACAGGTGTCCCAAAATTGTACTCATACTTCTAATGACAACAACGGCGTTGTTTATTAACTTGAGAAAAATCAAGGTTTAAATTGATAAAGATGTGATCAAAAAAGGAATAAAAAGTTTTTAAGCAAATTTAGTAAATGCATTATTAATGTATTAAAAATTATTGACATTGATAAGTGCATGTTTACATGTTCAATGTACTTTCTCCAAAACTGAATCCTTTGTTTGCCATCTAATTAGGAAGTGTCATTGTGATGATAAGTGAAGCTATGAGATAATGAATAACATATTCTAGATTGGAAAAAAATAGCCTTAAAAAATGCTCTTTATCACTCACAGACTCTTATGACTTTCACCAAGAGAGTGTAAAATTTTCTTCATTTTGCGATAAGTGGGTGGAGAGAGTTCAAAATGGCCATTTAATTTTTGATCATTGAAGAACACAATATTGGAACACCTTGGAAATTGAGTTGGGGTTTGGCGAGTTGAGTAACTGATATATTGCTAGCTGGTGTTTTTAGCCACAGAAGCTCATGCAGTTTCACTTAAATGCAACTGTAATTGGCTGTGTCTGCATGATGAATGTTTTGGTCTGACATCTAGTGAGGAATGTCAACACTAATCCTCTAAGAAGTTCTGAACAGACACAACTGAATTGCCTAGTGGTGCTTCCTTGTGGTAATATGATAAACAGACTGTGGGATAGAGCTCAAAGCTGGCTTGTGTAGAGCGTTAAACCAGTTCAAGCTTTTTTCATTTTGGTTGTGGAGTCTGGGACTCCAGTATTATGCACAATCTCACTTTGAGTATTGTCCCATTCTACTACTCATGATGTTTGAATATTTTGATAAGGTAACTTGTTGGTTAATTTTGTTCTCTGTAGTGAAGAACTTTCCAACTTGTTTAGGTATGTCCATTGCATTCGCCACCCTCCGTGTCCTAAACTCAGCGTGTTGCATTGACTCTGCTTGGTGCCAGGAGGCGCTACCTGACCAGATATCGCGCGTCATTGGTGGACGTGACCGCTACACTGCCCCCCAGTTCTCCTATGTGTTTCATTTGTTGAAGCATGTCATGACCTCCAGTCCAGCCAATCAGTCACACCTGATTCGAGCCCTTGGTCTTGTTCTGACACACGCCGATCTACGGAGCTCTGTGTCTCACCAAGTTGATGAGGTACCTTTCTTTTTTGTTAAATGTCACTTATAGGACATGATCATGTGACGTAATTAATGGTAGATTGGTATATTGTCTAAAATCAAAATTCTACAGACTTAGTGTATTTAGGCATTATATGCTTTTACTGAGGTAAAGTCTATAGTTTTGTATATATTTAGCTAAATTCACTTGTCGATGAGGTCCAACATAATCTTAATTGCAGTCGCTCAATGCATTTTGAAGCTCATATGTTACTTTGGGTATTGATTAAGAAGTTACCTTGGGGAAAAATGAACAGACCTGAGTCATATGAACGTGTACTTGCAGAATGGTCCAGAGCTGCTGCCTAGAGTAGAGATGTTGAGTGTACTACGCGGTGTCATCAGTGAGAACAAGGGAAAAGTACAGCAGCTGGCTTGTCAGGGACTGGTTAGTGTTTGTATGGCAGCCAGTGGACTGGAGGGGTGTACTACGGCTGGACAGGACGAGATGGACGTTCTGTTGACCGGACTGAAGTCACCCGTGGTAGCACTGAGGGAGGCATGTCTGCAGGTGAGTTGATGGTAGTCAGTGGTCAGTTGTACTACTGCTGTTGAAAACATGGAATTACCGTTGAGGCGATAGAAGTCCTGACATTGGGAAAGCGATATGCTGAATTAGAAATGTCACCATACTGTAAAGCTTACCAAGCAGGCTGCTCTGCCTAGTTGGGAGTCCTCACAGAATAAAGAATTCCACAGAGGTATTTCTTCAAGCGCTAATGATGAGCATTGCACCCTGAACAACCATGTTGCTTGAAGTTTGACGATGCTGAAGCGCTTATGGAGCTCTATATCTAAGTATCCAGTTTTAGAGTTGACAAAATATTCCAGTATGACATTGTGGAACTTTCGACCTTTTTTTCAGCAAAGTTTTTAGTTTTTTGGTACGAAATCTTTAACTTGACCATGGCAGAAGTGGACTGAAAATACTTATGGCACACAAAGGTCACAATTCATAGTAGTGGGTATAGTTTTTAGCCTGAGAACTTGACTGGAAAATGGGAACTATGTGTACTTTCCCGTACTGTTGAAGGCTTTATTTTTGGCAACCCAATTCTCTGGCTAAAGGACATTCTCAAGTGTTTGTTGCTTGTCAGTACACTAAAGAAGTTGAATAAGGTCTTGGGCAAAATTTGTTAATATTTTGTGGTCCAGTTATTTCATGCTTACAATGCTTTTCTTTGATTATCACATGTACAAAAATACAAAGTAATGTTAAAAACTTTAAATAACTAGTTACCTTAGATAAATATTTTATAGTTTGATTATTGTATTGTATCGTATGTACAGTGTTTGGAAGTTAAACTAGGTGGCAGTGCTATAAAAAATTCTACCCTATTCATTATGAAGGCTATTCTCTGTTGGTCACATCTTGTTTGTTACTGATTGCCATTGTTTGACTCTCCACAGGGTCTAACTGCCCTACAGCTGGTTGTGCCTACCCCTGACAGGAACTACGAGAGAGGACTGGACTTTGTGTGCCGTGTCTGGGTAGCCAGGTTTGATGTAGATGAGGGGAACCAGAAACTGGCTGAAAAGTGAGTAAATGGTGCAGCAGTTGTTATTTTTGTGGCAAATGTTGGATTCTTGTATGTTTGACAGTGTCTGCATGATGAATGTATTAGTCTGACATCTAGTGAGGAATGTCAACACTAATCCTCTAAGAAGTTCTGAACAGACACACCTCGTAAGGCCTCCTTCAAGGATTGTGATCAGCAGAGTCATTTGTTTCTTAAAGTGTGGCATATTAGCTGGAATGACAAGTGAAAAAGATGTTTGAAACTTGAGAACAGTACACAAGTTTTATGCAAGCCTGACAGGTATGTGCATTGGGAACAACATTGGCTGTTTTCATGAATGGAATGTTGTGTTTTGTCTTTGTGCAGGCTGTGGTCAGATCTGAACTTAACCGCCACTAGTGACTTGTGCAGCCTATTGAGTGAGGATGTGATCTACCACGAGGAAGTCGTTCGGTGCGCCGCAGCCAACGCATTGGCCAGTATCCTAGAGAGTGACCGCGACTGTGTGGTGACTGTACTGCACCAGTTGATGGAGAAATACAAAGAGAAACTCTATGTGAGGACACGCTACTTGTAGCATTGACCTTTTGTACTTTGAAAGGAAGCTATGTGCTTTGCATAGATGTGTTGTCATGTGTTAGAAAGTGTGACGTGGACAGGTGGAGTTGAAGCAACTGATATAAAAATGTGTTTCATTTTTTTGACACTATTAAGTATTCTCCATTCAAAAATGGCTGAAAGTTGACAAAAACCTGATACTGACTTGTAATAGCCTAATAGGTGTACACTGCAACAGACAGAGATTATTAACTGTAAATCTTAAGTTCTGATGGTTCTTGGCATGAAGGTGTCTTGCCTTTATAAAATATTTTCTGTACTTAACTCATGACCCGTCCGTTCTTTAATCTGTAGCGTCCACCTCCTGTGTTTGACAACTTCGGCCGCATCGTATCGGAGCAGCCTCCAGACGAGTGGCCTGCACGGAGTGGTATCGCCCTGGCTGTGTGCAAGATGTCACCTCTGCTGAATGACAATGAGCATGTGCAGTTGCTGTTTAACTTCCTGGTGCCAGACGCACTTGGTGACCGGAGTGCTGAGGTCAGGAAGGTCATGTTGGATGCCGCTGTGGCCGCAGTCAACGATCATGGAAAGGTACGGTGTTTATTAGATAAATGTTATTTGTTAAGAATGTGAAGAGTGTTGAGACTAACTTTATAGCAGTTCATGTCCATGTGCTGTGTCTAAAGGCATTGATTATTTGTAAATATGGGTTTTGTTCCTTATCAAGTGAAAATAAGAATGAGTTTCTTTTTATCCTTAAGATGAGCTGTTTGTGGCTTTACTGTCGATTTTGCCAACAAAATCATTACATAAGACAAAAGAATGAGTGTTTCTTGCAATTATATTTAGTGTGTATTAGCTGCATTTTTTGCTTCTTAGAAAACCTTCACACTTTCTGTGTCTGCTACTGTCTATTGTTTTTCCTGAACCTGCAAAGGCAGCAGAAAACTGTCCAGACTTGATAAATGGACCTTGTTGAATGTCTGACTTTCTACCGAAAAAACTTCATTGACCTGAACTTTGCCACTGTTATCTGTCTCTTAATAAACATTGTAGTGTATTCGTCAACAGTGCCACCTTCAGTCTTTGCTTGTTGTATTTGCAGAAGAACGTGGCCATGCTACTGCCACTGTTTGAAGACTTCCTTAGTAAGGCACCAGACTCTGCTAGCTATGATACAGTCAGACAGAGTGTAGTCATACTCATGGGGTCACTGGCTAAACATCTGGACAAGGATGACCCTAAGGTCAAGCCGATTGTGGCTAAACTTATTGAGACTTTGTCGACACCTTCACAACAGGTCAGTGTTTTGGAGTAATGTGAGGATAACTGTGGTTTATACGGGGATCATGTTCGTTAGGTGGGATAGACATAAGTTTCACGGCAAGGTGACAAGCACAAATACCCAGGTGGTGTAAAATTGCGAGGGCTATTGGAGCTTAACACACAGTGGTTCCTAGCTGTACTTTGATGGAAGTCTACATACAGCTAGCTGGCTGGCTAGTATGAGTTTAGAAAATGAATTTGAAACCTTGAAAGAAATAGAATAAGACCTTTAACGTTATTATTATTATTTGTACTAAGTAGAACCATTACTGTCAAAAGCTTTTCAGACCAGTAAGAGTCTCCTAAGACTTTAACCAGTCCTGAAAGTCTTTCTGTGCTTAAAGGGCAACGATTATTTATTTAAAAACAGTCATTGGATAAATGCAAAATGAAAACTTAACAATGCCGTAGCATTGTCATCTTGTCGATCAAAAGTAAGTTCAGCAATCGCATGTATAGGTCCAAGAGGCTGTTGCCAACTGCCTGCCCCCGCTGGTGCCAGCAATAAAGCAGGACGCTTCCGAATTGGTTTGTAAGCTGCTGCAACTGCTATTGGAGTCGGACAACTTTGGCGAGAGGAAGGGCGCCGCCTATGGGCTGGCTGGAATGATCAAGGGTCTGGGTATACTGGCATTGAAACAGCTGGACGTGATGACGGTCTTGACAGAGGCCATACAGAACAAGAAAAACCCGAGATATAGAGAGGGTAAGTTGACAACTTTGTGAGGCAGGTGTGGTTGTGGGTTAAATGTGTGCAGAAATTAATGTTTAAAGTCGCTGAATCATTTTTATCATTGAAAGTAGACAGGATTTTACATTTTTTTGCAGTCCTTTTATTTTTAAATGGGCTATAATTTTTTACAAAAGCGGGCAGTTTTGTGACAATGACTTTTCTGGAGACACAGATTAAATTTTCCACGGTTATTGTTAGAAAATACAAGCACATGGGGCTTTTTTCTTCCTGGATCTAAGGTCATGATTCGTTTTGAAGTATAACATCCAAAAATGTAGTCTTATGAGAATTTTAACCAAGTTATTTACCAAACTTGGAATCCGCAACTTAAACAATCCAGAAAGTTTCGACAAATTATTTTCCCTTGATACTTACTGCATGAATTGTGAAATTCTGTGTTTTATGCTTGGTGTTGGAAATAGATTGTATGGTGTGTTAGAGAGTGACTAGTACCTATGCTCATTTTCATTTCATGGTCATTGTGTATTCTGTTTTGAGCTTTATCCTTTCTTTGTATTAAAAGATGTCATTGACCATTTTGTTTTACTAAGAGGATTGTGTTCAAGTGCTTTGGCTCTTTGGAGTCATTCAGATACTGTAAAGATTCATGTGCTACACCTGTATATTACAGGTGCTTTGTTTGCATTTGAGATGCTGTGTACTATGTTAGGGCGGCTATTTGAACCGTACATTGTACACATATTGCCGCACCTTCTGTTGTGTTTTGGAGATGGCAACCAGTACGTTCGTGAGGTGAGTGACGTTTTCTTGTTTGGGACATAAGGAGATCTCAAATAAGATCGTGATTGAAAAATGTAATGAAGTAAACTTTAATCTGTATTTGCAGTTTGATCCGATCTCATAACATCAAGTGGACAACTGAATTTGAAGCTTTGAACATCTTTTTAAGCAATAATTTTTTTAGCGAAATGATCGAAATCCTTGTGACATTCGGCTTATTGTCCTGTGTGTAGTTGTAAACATTTATTGTTCTATGTAACACTCACGAATCAGTTATTGACCTTGGAGATCTTAGCGGTTCATGCTCAGGTCCTTGGTGCTAAATACGATGTTATCTTCTACTATCTTGGTTTTGATGATGTGAATTTATAATTGTGGTTTTAAATATGTTGAGAGCCATTGTCTAGAAACAAAAATCAAATTTTAATCAATGCCATCTCTTTCTTGTCCCTTGTTTGAATTGAAGTCGTAGTTCCCTTGGGAGTGACTGAAACTAACGCGCGTTGATGTGTAACTTAATGAGCCTGTTGTCAAGTGTTAATGAACCATCGGTTCCTCTCAAGTCTAGAAACTATTCCTTAATCAGAGTAAGGAACAAAATGGAACAAATTTTGCATGGGCCATGTGGCCTTAAACAAAGTTAGTTTTTTAGTTTGAGGCTTGAGGATGGTGGTACTGTATGTTAAGCATAGCAAATGGTGGTGTTGGACACCTGAAGAGTTCAACCTGCCACAGTGCACATGATGTGACTTTGCACTCTTAGTTATTGTGATGAATAGTTTGACGATTCTGATGCACTGTGGTTGAATACTACCTTTTTAACTATGATATAGTGCAATCATGTATGTCAGTTGTTATTACTTAGCAGTGCTGAATTGCTGGCGGATTTCGAATGTTATAAGTGTCAAATTAATGACTTTAGCCAAAATAGTACACAACACAGTACTATTCTTGATTCATTGCCATGGTCACTGCTTATATATTCCCGTCTCTTCAGGCAGCTGACGACACTGCCAAGGCTGTGATGAGTAAGCTCAGCTCTCATGGAGTCAAGTTGGTGCTTCCATCACTACTAGCTGCCCTTGAGGAGGATCAGTGGCGAACAAAGACAGGATCAGTGGAGCTACTGGGTGCAATGGCCTTCTGTGCGCCTAAACAGCTGTCTGCCTGTCTCCCGAGTATCGTGCCCAAACTCACTGAGGTGTTGTCGGACTCACACGCCAAGGTGCAAAAGGCAGGTGCCCAAGCCCTGCGACAGATTGGTTCAGTTATTCGGAATCCCGAGATCCAAGGTGTGTTGTGATAAATAGCTATTATATAGAGTTTTATTTGTGAGTTCTGAGACATGATGGTGTTAATGTTGTCTATGCATGCTTGATTGATATGATGTGTAGAGTCATTTTGTAGAAGGGCTTTGTGGCGACACCTACTCATGGTTTTGCTTTGCAAAGCCATAAGGTTGTAATGAAACTTTAGTGCTTCTAAACACTTCCCCAGTAGTTTTAATTCAAATGATACAAACATGCATTCAGTTTTATTATGCGCCCGCATATTTATATGTTGATGCATTATTTGGCTATAGGTTATTCAGGGCTTGGAATTTTCCGCGGAAACGCGGATTTCCGCTTTTTTTATAATATTTCCGGGTAAAAAAAAAATCGGATTTGATATGAAATTTCCGCGGCAAATTCCTTTCTTACCGCGGCGTTGCAGACGACGTTCACCTCGGAAAGCGGAAGTCTTTATGTTTCGGAGGAACGTGAATTGTCAACATTGCCGGGGCATCTGGGTAAAGCGTGGTCTGATTTTCAATGGCGGCTCGTGTTATTGTTAAGTGCGGCGACAAATACTACCGCTCTGCAGCCAAATTTGTGTGGGTTGGGAGTGGACGGGCGAGCGAAAAGGACGCAGACGCATGCTACTGATGGTGGTAACGTTTTTTTTTTTTTAGTCCTCCCGATTTTTGTCGCGGAAAGGTTCACATTGACCATTTCAAAGGCTGGTTATCGGGCATGATTTGGGCCGTAAAAGTTTACGCGTTTTTTGTCATTGGTCATTCCAAGCCCTGGTTATTTCACCATCAGCTGTCGACCTCTGTTACACTCCTGGTTCCTGTTAGCTTGGGCACTCTATGAGATGAGAGTGATTGACTGTTTACAGTCACTGTGTTTTCAGTACTGTTATCTCCTGTCTCTCTTGCAGCTCTTGTTCCAATCCTTCTGGATGCTCTGCAAGACCCTACCAAGAAGGCGACATCGTGTCTTCAGTCCCTACTGGAGACCAAGTTTGTCCACTTTGTCGATGCCCCCTCTCTCGCTCTCATAATGCCAGTAGTCGAACGTGCTCTTAAGGACAGGTCCACTGAGACAAGGAAAATGGCATCCCAGATCATTGGCAATATGTACTCACTGACAGATCAAAAGGTAGGTAGACTTGAATTTTGAAACATGGCAAAAATAAGTCTGTTTTGTTGATTGAAGGTGAGAATGTTGAAGACAAAGTGTTAAAATATTTGCTTTTATTCAAAAACAACTTCATCTTTTAGTAATTTTGTAGGCATTATTTTTCAATAAAGTGAGTCTTGAAAACTATTATTAGTGGCTGTCATGCTGGTGAAGTTGACTTTTAAATAATATCACATTAGTTCTATCTCTAAAAACAGCAATATATGAGGTACTTGCTGAACTCTGAGTTGTTTTAGTGTTGTTGAGACTAACATTCAGTTGTTTCAGTTACAGAGTCAGTAATTTTTTATTTTAGTAATGTCTAGCTGTGAAATGCTTGAAAACTATGTAACCACCAACTATTTGTATTACACCCCTGCAAACAAATAATAAAACATGAAAATATAAATCAATGTTTAACTACCTGACTGTTTTTATTTAACTACTGTCCCCTTTCAATAGGACCTGGCTCCTTACTTGCCCAACGTCATGCCAGGCCTCAAACAGTCGCTACTGGACCCTGTGCCTGAGGTGCGCAGTGTATCAGCGCACGCCCTCGGTGCCATGGTCAAGGGTATGGGTGAAGGAATCTTTGAGGACATGATGCCCTGGCTGATGCAGACGTTGACCAGTGAAAATAGTTCTGTTGACCGTTCCGGAGCTGCTCAAGGTAGGATTGGTTGACCTCAAACACTATTTGGCACTTTTTTACATTCTTTTACTCTGACTGACCAGGATTGATGTTCTCTGGTTCATTGTGCAGCCTTCGTTGAATTATCTTTGAGGTGTCTCCTTAACCATATTTGTTAGCGATGAACCCAGGTATTATGAAAAGTAAAAGAAAAGCAAGTTGGAACAGTAGATCGTCAGAAAATAATGTAGTTTTAGTGGGATTTGGAAGTTAAACGGCGCACAGATTTGGAGGCCTCACAATATGCAACACTTATTTCAAACTATGTGAGTTAGTTTTAACATTTTATGTATAGCACCTAGTGAACTCCAGCACAGACCTAGCGAGCTCCAACACAGACCAAGTGTAGTGGTGGAAAGTTACGGGTTAACTCCCAATACACCAGAGTTTATGTTGTCTGGCAAAGGCATAATCGAAACTAAAACAAAATCAAGACTTGCACATTAATGTTCAAACATAATATTCGCTTCCGCACTTTAACACAAAATTTGCTGCCAAAGTACACGCCAGGTTATTCTAGACTATTTATGTTGATGTCTTTATTACAGGCCTGAGTGAGATAGTGGGTGGTCTGGGACTGGAGAAGTTGGAACGACTCATGCCAGACATTATACAGGCAGCGGAGAGGACGGACATCGCTCCGCACGTGCGTGATGGTTACATTATGATGTACATCTACCTGCCCACTGTATTTGGGGACAGCTTCCTCAAGTTTGTAGGGCCTATCCTGCCCTCTGTACTGCAGGTGAGTGTCTTCGTCTGTATTCGCAGCCTGTTGGTAGAAAGACACAAGAGACATGTGCCCAGTTGCAAAGAGGGGCTCGTCTATGTTCCCTAAGTTTTCACCTTTTGACTTGTCCAGGCCTTGACCGTTCTTTTTAAAGTCAGTTATCTGAGAAACACACCAAGACTAAACTTTACATTGAATTTTCAATGTTATTGAAAATAAATGGGGAAACTTTTATGCAGCATCTCTGATTTAATGACTAAATCATTATTTATTTTCATTCAAATTAGGGCTCAGTCTTCTGACAAAATGTCATTAGTTTTAAGACATGTTCATAATAAATATAAATTGGTAGAAAAACGCAACATTTTGGTGTTTACAATGACACAAACGCTTTTAAGATTTAGGGAAATTAAGCGGAGTCCCTATTTGGGACTGTTTCTTGCATTCAGGCAATGATATCTAAGTGTGGTCCTTATTGGGGGGATTACTGTGATTTTTGGAAACCAGTTTGTTGTTTGTTAGCAATGTCAAATGTGAGTTTACATGACATGAGGTGGTTGTCATTGTCTGTGGGCACAGAGTCCTACAAGAGTTACTTTTGATTGCAATTAACACAGGAAGTAGTCTGCGTGAATCACTGACACAGCTTTACCGAGGCTTGTGCAGCACACATTGTCATTGTCAGTAGTTACAGTGCTGATCGAATCCAATGTCCTATCGAACGAACTTCAGCCTCAGTCAGGCCTCGGGTGACCTTCAACCGGAGTGAGGTCAGGCTTCGCCCGGACGCGTTCTGAACTCGGTTGGGTTGTGACTCACCCTAAGACTGGCCTAGGTTGGACTCGGTTGGACTGCGGTTATTGAGTCATTAAATGTCCGGGGGGTTACCCCTGCATATGCTACCACTGACCGCTGAACCTGCACTCATGGCTTGATTTCCTCGCAGGTTTTTGTCANTACAGAGATGACTGTGAAGTGATGGTCAGTGCACATGATGTATCTTGCACCCTTAGTCACCGTGATGATCATGTTTGACGATGCTGATGCACTGATTTCAACTTCTCCAATTGGATTATTAAGCCTTACATTCAAGTTGAATTTGATCCTCTTGCTGAATACTGACTACCAAAGCTTGTATTGCAGTAGTTTTATTAGTTCCTTGAACAGCATGAGCGCGCTACTACCCCATCAGTTTTCCTGTTAGAGGAAGCTATTCATTGCACAACCAAGCATTTACAATTCTGTTTTCAAGGGAATCTTAGTGCTTTATTTGTTTTCCTCTAAAAAGACACAGACTATTCGAATTAATATTCACACTGTGTGTACCTTATTTATTTCAGGCTCTCGCTGACGAATCCGAATTTGTGCGTGACACTGCGCTACGTGCTGGTCAGAGGATTGTAAACATGTATGCTGACACGGCTATTATGTTACTTCTGCCTGAACTAGAAAAGGGACTCTTTGATGATAACTGGAGGATTCGGTACAGTTCCATTCAGCTGCTGGGTGATCTGCTCTATAGGGTCTCAGGTGTGTACTTTAGTTAGGTTTGAAACCCACTGCACTTCATTCAGCTTTGTTGTCTACTCTGCTAGGGGTTGTAGGTCTACTGCATGTGAATTTCAATACTGCTGTTGTAGTAATGGACTCCTTATATATTGTGTACATGCAGTCCAGTTTGTCTTTGAATTAAAACTGGTAACCAGAAGGTTTTGTTTGTTCAAATAGCGAGTGTGCGTCAACTGGAAAATATTTTATTTGGCAGCTTAAGTATTGACTTGATGAATTTCAGGTGTCACTGGCAAGATGACAACGGAAAGCTCGCATGATGACGACAACTTTGGCACTGAATCGGCACAGCAAGCCATTTTTAGGGCTCTTGGGGAAGAGCGACGTAATCGGGTCATGGCTGGACTTTACATGGGCAGGTCGGATGTGGCTCTGATGGTGCGTCAGGCCGCCCTGCACGTATGGAAGGTGGTGGTGACCAACACACCCAAGATGTTGCGCGATATACTGTCAACACTATTCAGCCTGCTGCTGGGATGTCTAGCTAGTCAGAGTTATGACAAACGACAGGTGGGTACTTTGGCGTTGTTCAGTGTGTAGAGAATGCAATGTTACACCTCCGTCTAACTTGGTAGGGGGTTATGGTTTTGCCACTGTGTGTTGGTTTCTGTAATTATGTGCCCATTCGCGTCGTGTAAAATGAGAGCATTTTTGCAAGCACTTTCCCAAGCAGTACAATGTGATCGGTTGCAAAGGTCACTGTTGCTGGTGGTTAGAGTTAACCCTAAATTCGTTGTTTTCACAAGCATGTTATTAGCCAAGGTGCTTAAACTTGAAAGGGGACATACGCATGGATAAAGATCAATTTGTTGTTGTGTTAATGAGTTTTGTAGTGAATAAACATGTCTAAACATCAACTGTTTGCTTTAAAAGTGATACGGGTGGTGAGAAAACAAACTTAACTGCTGGTAAAAATGATTCTGTGGTCCTGGCTAAAACACATAATGTTTTTGCCATTTCCTGCTAGTGGGTAATCACAGGAGTGAACACGATTTAATTATTTTTTAAACACTTTGCAATCATAAATGTCGAAGGTTTTTGAACTCGTGATATGAACTGTGAAGATAACATGATGCAATCAGGTGCCAGAGTCTAATCTCCAAACTCAGTCTCTAAAGTTAGCTGCATCGCTAGAGTACACATTTGTTAGTTTATTCGTACCATGCCATTAGTCATGTCCAATTTTCGGTACAAAAAGTAGACCAGGTGTTATTGTATTTGGAGGATTGCTGTGCTTTATGAGTTTCTGTGCTTTATACCGCTTCTTAGTTTTTCTTAGTGTTTACTTATCCATAATAATTGATATAATAGTTTCGTTATGGTCATTGGTCATGAAATCTGTCTGCATGATGAACTGTGTGTCTGACACCTAGTGGAGAATCTAGACATTAATCCTCTAAGAAGTTCTGAACAGACAGTGTATGAACATTTGGGGAGTCATGATGATATAAAGCCCTGGCCTGCATGACTTCCTGTGCCTTTTTGTCATAGCTAATGTGAGCGTACCTTTGTGATCTGGTATTATGTTTTGCTTTACAACTGCTCCATCCACTCGTATTTTATCGTCTGTAGCAATGAGCTAGTTGCTTCTTATAATTGCAGTGTAGAAATTCAAAATGAGATTTTTGACATTTCTGTCTCATACCTCAAAAATGCATTGTTCATACAAGTGTGCTTGTTTGAACATAATTCAAAAGCTTGGCTAATCCTTCAATCTTCTCTTGACTGTCTACAGCTGATTGCATTTTCTGTCATCTCCACGTACAGGTGGCAGCCCGCACCCTTGGCGATATTGTGAAGAAGCTGGGTGAGCGTGTCTTGCCAGAGATTATTCCAATCCTGGAGCGAGGTCTCAGCTCTGATCAGTCAGACCAGAGGCAGGGTGTCTGTATTGGACTATCCGAGATCATGGCATCGACAAGCAAGGATCACGTGAGTCTGTCAGAATTGTTTCAGCACTGTTCATTACTGAAGAATCACCTTTATATTTGCACAATCTTTTTGTCTTCGTTACCGTTGCTCGTGGTAATGATTCATTAGTGGATAGAGTCTGAATGATGAATACTGTTTGTTATCTCTGATCTACAGTGCAGAATACTAAAACTGTCCTCTAAGAAGTTCTGAACTGACTCGCATTTCATCCACTTAACCATTGAATTTACTTTACGTAATTTGAAATAACTGATATGATTTTTTGAAGAACAAGGCTCATGTTGTATTGCAATTGAGCATCCTTTAAAGATATACTCTGAACCATTTTCTTCTTAACCATTCGTTTTTATTTTACCTTAACGTTATCATTTTAGATTCAGGGTTATGCAGACAGCCTGTTACCCACAGTCCAGAAGGCGTTGTGTGACCCGCTGCCTCAAGTTCGTGAGGCTGCAGCCAAGACCTGGGACAACCTTCACAGTAACATTGGGCCCCGGGCCCTGGATGACGTAATACCAGTCCTGCTAGATCAGCTGGTAGGTTCACAGTGGTGGCTTGCTGAACAAAGTACTGCTTGGGCAATGTTTGGAAAGTCTAAACAGACGCAATGTTCACAGTTTTTGAGCAACATTAGATCTTGTCATATTTTTTGAAAATCATGTGCAACATGTTATTACCAAGAGTCATTACGTTTACTGTTGAAGGGAGAATATTTTTCAGAGTAATAATGCAAACACTCCCACAAAATTACAGCATGCGTGGTTCTAAATGGCTCTTGGAAGGTATAAAATTGCTAATCAAAATACCAAGACATTTTATAATAGTTGCTGTGCTTTTTAGTAAAAAATATAACTCAAACTAAGTTGTAACTGAAGAAGTAAGCAGAATAAAAGAGAAACAGAAAACAGGGCATTGAAAACCTCTAACAGTTACGAACGTGAAGACAAACTTTGTACTTCAGTCTGTAAGTACTGCCTTTACGAGACTGTACTGTTACCGTAAGCTAGTGCTGAATTAGTGCCATAGACTTGGGGTATGTTTGTACTGTCATTGTTGATATGTGTTGTAGAATGATGAAGATGAGGCAGAGTTTGGCTTGGATGGTTTGAAACAGATGATGGCTGTAAAGAGTAGAGTTGTTTTGCCTTATCTTGTGCCTCACGTGAGTAATGGATTCTTGTTTGTCTTGCTCTTCCACCAATTTATTATCCTTTAATGTTTGAATTCATTTTCATTTTGTATTCATTTTCATGTTTTGCAATTTGAGAAGAGATCTCTTGGTCAAAAGCATTTATTTGTCGGACGGTACGGGAAATCCTTTCTTGGCCTGCTCCATGTCCGTTGTGCTGGGCATAATCCTTGATGCTGTTTGCTCAAATTTCATTCAGCTTACATGAACACATGGACAAAACATGCAAGTGTGTGACATTAATTGTCAGTGATGATGTCTCCTTACTGTCTAATAAAGAAATTGTTATAGAAGTGATTTGAACGTTAATTGATATTTGAGATACTCCTATTCACTAAATACAGGGGTGAGTAAGGTGTGAAACAGGGTCATGTTTCGCTCGGTAGCAATTTCCTCCTTGAAGTTCTACATAACTTTTGGGCAGAAAACTCTTGACTACTAGTTAAGTGAGGCATTGTTGCTTTGTGGCTGCCACTCACAATATCCTGGAGGTATAGCAAGCACTAAATAGAATTACATTGTTTTGAAGAGGAGTTTGCTTGATCAAAATATTCGTTTGCTTTACTCTGGACTCTGTATATCGCTGTAGATTGTTTGAATGTCAGTGGTGAATACCACAAAACACACTTATTTGTAACTATAATGTAAGCGTATTTTGAACAGTTTGTGGCAGTCAAAAATGTTAGGGTTCAATAAGGCTGCATTTAGGTCCTAATTATGTGACATTAACTAGACAGTGCAAATGATGAAACTTGCACCCTTACTCATGATGATGATCCAGTTTGACGATGCTGATGCACTGTTAAGTTAGCTTTGGCCTGAAATTGTCTTCTTTGTGGGAAATGGAGCACGTGTTCATGGTATTCCCATTTGGAGATGGTGCATCATGCTTGTTACTTGCAGTTGACAGAACACCCTGTGAACACTAAGGCACTGTCACTACTGGCCTCAGTGGCTGGTGAGGCCCTGAACAAACATCTGGGCAGGATCCTGCCAGCACTGATGAAGGCATTGAAGGAGAGGATAGGTACAGAAGAGGAAGTGCAGGTGGGTACTGGACATGGTGGAGTGGGCTGGGGGTCATGGTGAAGGGCAGGGTAAAGACAGTCAGAGAAGGTGGGTGTAGGGCACGGTGGGAGGGGTGGGGGTCATGGTGAAGGAGGGTTGAAGTTGTTGGAGGTAGCGGGTGCAGGGCACCATAAGAGGTGATGGGGTCATTGTGGAAGGGGAGGGGATCTTTTGTCTGAGCAGGTGGGTGTAGGAACGATGAGATGGGAAGACGTGTCAGAAACGAAAATTTCCGCTAGTCAAGTTTTCCTATTAATTTTGTGCCCATTGAAATTTTTTTCCATTGCATTGAATTCTTGGTTTTCTGTGGTGTATGTTTTTTGTTTCTCACCAGAAGTGTTGAGGACATAGGCTTTTGTTTATACTAATGAGTATATATTTAGCTTTGAGATATATCAAGCAGGTGTTTACAATTGTAGGAGCTCTCCTACTGCCGAGCAGTGGTCCTGTCTGTGTCTGACGAGGCTGGCATACGCACAGTGATGGAACAACTGCTTCAGGCTATTCACAGTGATGATGTAGGCATCCAGACCGCTGCCATCATCCTTCTGCATTCCTACTGCAGCCAGACACGCAGCGACATGACGGACTACTTCCAGAGTCTGTTCCGTGGACTCATGTTCCTACTCACTCTTGACGAGGACAGGATAATCACGTCCACGTGGGAGTGTCTCGACGCCCTGGTTAAGAAGTTGGATGCTGTAGACAAGTTACAACACATTGGCAATCTTAGACAAGCACTGAAGTTTGCCATCAGTGATTATGGCCAAGCAGGGCCACTTCCAGGACTGTCCGTGCAGAAAAAGGTGTGCAACATATGGCCTTATATTATCATTCAATGGTTTGTAGGACCTCGTTTCACAAAGTGTGTTTAATTTTAAAATTTTAATGCCCATTAAGGCCTATTTTTGTCAGGTGTTTTAAAACACATTGTGTAAATCCTGAGCACATTTTTGTAATGGGATTTTCATGTAAAGGAATTTCACGTCCTCCAACGCGGTGATTTTTCTGTACTGAAGTGCATTTGCACTGATTTTCACTTCTATGCACCCTTGGTATGCTGGGAGATTCCCAGTTATTCTTGTCATTTTTTTAAGAGCTCAGTGAATACTTTACCATGTGTAACATGGGGGCACATTGATGACACTGTCATCTGTGTTATTCCCTCATCAGCTGGAAAGCACCTGTCAGTGGTCTTCTGTAACCAATATGCTTTCATTAAATGTGTCAGTCTCTTGATACCCCACCTTGTTCTGTTCCCCATTCCAGGGCATGACAGCCATCCTGCCCATTTACCGGGAGGGTATTATCAATGTGTCAGTTTTTTGATACCCCACCTTGTTCTGTTCCTCATTCCAGGGCGTCATAGCCATCCTGCCCAAGTACCAGGAGGGTATTATCAATGTGTCATTCTCTTGATGCACCACCTTGTTCTGTTCCCCATTCTAGGGCATCACAGCCATCCTGCCCATTTATCGGGAGGGTATTATTAATGGTCCTCCAGAAGTGAAGGAGGCGGCCTCTCTTGGACTCAGTGAACTCATTCGTGTGACTACGCCTGTAGCCTTGAAGAGTTCTGTGGTCAACATCACCGGACCTCTCATCCGTATTCTTGGTGACCGCTACAGCTGGAATGTGAAGGTGGCTATTCTGGAGACGCTTGGACTACTATTGGGCAAGGTTGGTTACTTTCTGTCACATTCTCAGTACACAGGTCTTTCTTTTTTTTTTCTAAAATGGCAGCAGCCATTATAATATACAAAAGTTTTTTATTTTCCTTGCTTTTAAGAAGGCACGAAAATATATTTGCTTTTATTTTCGGTATGTGCATCTATGTAACACTGTTCCTACTATTATATTTTGCATGATTAGTTCTACTGAGAGTTTACCTCATTTTGAAACTACAAAATCTTGGCGTTGCTCAACCTGTCAAGCAGGTCTTAGAAAACTAGCAACAAAACTGCAGCAGTTTTCATTACATCCTGGATCTACTTTCCAAACAGAGGCTTGCATTGTGAATCTGAACATCAACAATCTGAACCTGTCGTGAGTGCTACAACTAATAGTAGATTCCAGTGTTTTCTGGAGAAATTCAATATGCAGAAGACATTATTTTATTATTCGGACTTTGAATCAGTGGTTGAGATGGTTCCCTGAGTGTGAAGAAAATGTGTTGACAGGTTACTATGTTCAGGATTAGTAGTTTGTGTGACTAAATATTCTGTGACAATGTTACGAAAAATTTTCAAACCTGCATTCAAAGACAAATAACAAACGCCCGCCTGCATCAATTTCATTTGGCGTCTCGTATTTTTTTATAAAGCTGTATAAAGACACATAAGCAATGTTAAGCAAGGTCTGAAATGCCATGATTTGGCAGGCGGTGACTAAAAAAATCCTGCATCACTTTTGCTGGATTTCTTTTTTAAAAAGTGAGCAACTACAAGTCCCACAGCACTGATTCGATTTTCAAAAAAACAGACCATAAACAGCTTTTCAGTGTTTGAACAAACGTTATATCTTGGTAAAATTTCTTGCTTGTCATTAAATTTTCCTGCTAGGCTAATTTCTGCCACGGCTCTTTTACAGTGTGGAGTCATGCTGAAGCCATTTCTGCCTCAGCTACAGACCACTTTCCTTAAGGCGCTCAATGACTCGCATCGGTTGGTCAGGTTACGGTCTGGTGACGCTCTTGAGCAGCTGATCATCATTCATGTCAAGGTTGACCCCCTGTTCACTGACTTGCTCAATGGCGTAAAAACTGCAGAGGACACACCACTCAGGTCAGCATAGAGGTTTTGTGATGTGTCCGTCCGTCGGTGATTTTTGTCACTAATGCCGGCTTTTGGCGTGAACCTTACTTTTTATCCTTCTGTGTTTTTATAGGTCGGCGTGTTATGCCATGGCAGTTGCATCGGTTTTCATTGGTAATTCTCATGGCTTGAAGAAATATCGTGTTATTGTGGGACTTAACTACCATGCAGCCAAAGGGATTTCTACTTCACTTGAACAAGTGCATAAGAAGTTACTCCTGTTCCCTCTACTTGGGTAGTGAAAGTATCTGACACTCCACCTGGTGGTATCAAAAGTCAACAGTTCTTCGTGACCACTCTTTCAAAAATCCTAAAGGTAAAATCTCATTTGAGGAATATTTTTTTGACTTCAGGGACACGTATTTGCAAGCACTGAGAGGTTGCGTTACCAATGCAGGCCACAAGATGTCAGCGGGCGTACGCTCATCAGTTATTGCCAGTCTGCTCTCGTATCTGCATGAGGAGGAGGACTCTACACGTAGTACAGCGGCTGGATGTGTGGGTTCTCTCTGCACGTTCCTACCAGACGAGGAACTCACTGATCTTGTGATTACTCACCTATTAGGTAGGCAGAGTAGTGGTGGTGTTAATATTTTTGTCTTGGTGCCATACATATTCTGAAGGATTCAGATCACTTGCTCCTCAAAGTGAGTTTGGTATTAGGTTGGATAATTGTTATTTGATTATCACAGAAATGTCTATTGCATCATTTTTTAAGACAATCCAACTCCCTTCTCTTGACCCTTTCTTGTTCCGCCCATGCGTTATTAATGGTCCGGAAGTAATGTGCAGTTTGCACGGTTTCACAAAAATCTGTGTTTTGTATTTTTATTAGATCATACTACTGTTGTTCACCCTCGTGGCCACTTGTGAAGCTTGCGATACTTCAGCGTTGTCCCATGTCAGATATGAGCGTTTTGCATGACCCTTGTTAACTACTTTTAACGTATCAACTAGGTCACAAGGTCGTGGTCCTGATGCCACATTATGGGACCTCTTTAACTGCATCTGAGACCATGAATTGACTGAAATTTATGCTGTACCAAATAAATCATTATATTTTAGACTAAGGTTGTGCCAGTTTTATTCATGCCTTAATGTCTTTGTTTTAGCCTCAACTGGCTCTGATTGGAAGCTGTGTCATGGTCGAGCGATGGCCTTAGCAGTGGCTCTGAAACAATCTCCTGACAAAGTCGCCACACCTCAGTGGTATCAAGCTATCATCGAGGTGCTGAAAACATATGCAGCCTCTGACAGGGTATGTAATCTATCCAGTTGTTTCACGTTGGATTGTAATTGTGTACAACACATGCCCAAAGTAATGGGACGAATTTCTGTCTCAGTGTCACTTTGATGGTGAATTCCCCTTGTGCGCAGGTGTCACAATGGAAATTTTGTTTGCATTCGACTGTCATGTTGGGGGTATTTCACGTCGTTTTGTCTGATTGTTGTTTGTGTTTATTGTACTTGTGTATATTGTGTATTTTGGGTATGGATATAAAAAATCCAGTACAACTTGTGGCGTAATAACGTACACTAAAAACAGTATGGACGCAGTGCTCAGAACAAAGCCTGGTTGGATGTAAGTGCTCATTTGGGTGTCTTGATTGCTTAATGGTCTTGAACGTGTGTACAATTGACAGGCCATCCCTGACTCAGACTTGTTATTTGTTGATCACTGCATGTTCTCAACAGGAGGCATGGTAACGTAATGAGTCTTGTATATTGTGATAAGAATAACAACTGCACTGTGAGGTATGACCTGTCTTGTGTTTAAATGGTAAACTGTAACAGTACAGGAAAGAGTTATCGCCGTGGCAAATGTAAAAGTGGCATCCTGATCTCTGTGCATCTTGGTGTAACAAGCAGTGACCCTTAGCTTGTTTTTTATCACAGGTACCGATCTGCATCAGTGGCCTGAAGAGTGCTGGATTCTTCCTCAAGTCACAGTTAGCCAGTGGTCAAGAAATGGACATGACACTGGTTTCACTTCTGGCTAAGGTAACCACCAGGTGTAGTGAATGTTAGGAAGATTGCATTGGTTCATTGTGTTCTTTGGTGTGCCACTCAGTCGAAGTTCACTGGGGATGTCTTGTGTGTATGTGTGTGGGTGAGTTGGTTTGGGTGGGTGGGTGGGTGTTGTGTTTCATTGTAATTGATCTTGGGCTGTGATACTGAACACAATCATTTTTTCTTAGCGAGTCGCATGAAATATTGGATAGCTACAGGTGGAAAGCTGTATCTTTAGTCTTTCTTGGCTATACCAAGTGTCATCCATTGCAACATCTCTGAACAGACAGTACAAAGTGTCACAGGTTTTGTTTTTGTTACATCCAGCTAAGTGGTCAATATCACATTACTCTGCAACTGTTGAGTTGTTACACAGAACCAATTATGAACATTCATTTGACAGGCTCAGAAACATGACTCAAACGATGTAAAGTCGACTATGTCTCTGCTCATCACTATGATCGCCAAAACAAAAGATGAACTTATTAACGCCGCAGTGTTGAAGTTGTGGATACCGGCGCTTATGAATGGAGCTAGTGAGAAAAATACAGTGGTGAAAACAAACAGCGAGCTGGCACTGGTGGCGCTGCTGCATTTACGGAGTGGAGAAGCCATCTTTCAGGTATGATTGACAGCTTCATGGGAGTGACACAATTCAGTTGAACTGGGGCTTGTTTCTCAAAGAGACTATTGACCAACAAGCGAAAAGTCAGACATCTGTCTGCGAAACGCCAAAAGTTGATTTTTTTGCCTTTTGAGTTTCCGTATTGCTTTGTCTTCTGTCTAGTCAAATTGATTTCGTGTTATGCAAAAGCTTTCTGACTTTCTGTTCTTGTGAAACAGACTAAGCCATCCATAAACTGATCTTTATACAAAAGAAATGGGCAGAATTGAGCCCCTGCTTGGTGTCTCTGTAACATCAACTCGATTTAAAAAAAAAAACAGACCAACCAATTATGCTTTTTGATGGTAGTGATTCGATAAAACTTCATCTCACAGGTTATTACCAGTAAAATCTCAGCGATTTATGACACGATATGGCCGAAAAGTAAAATTAATTTTTTTCATAAAAGATAAGTAGCACCAATTGCATGCTATATATTTTCAATACGATGGTTCTGAGGAATTGTCGGCATTCGTAACATTGGTAGAAACTTTTGAAAAAGGAAAAAAGACCAGTTTTGGCAAATATTTTTTCCCTAATTGGTGAAATTTTACAATTATGATGGATAGTGAACAGCTTTCATTTTCTGGTGTATTTCATCGCATTCGATTCTCGCCTGGAAAATTTTTCTTCTGTAGTTTTATTGTGCTGTGAGAGCATACCAACACATTGTGCTATCTGTGTTTTTGACAATTTAGTGATATTATATCTTAACCCCGATGATATTTGGTCGCCGTCGTCAAGCAGTAGGTTGGCGGCACACATACTGCTTACTATGGCTTGTAGAGTTGTATTGGGGCAAGCCTTAAGTGTCCGCTTTCTGGCATTTGGGATGTTGCAGAGGCTTTAAGGCACTTCCAAATCATAATTTTCAAGCGACTGGCCTTGAGATTATACCTTAACATTTTGTTGCAGTTCTGCTGTACATCTAGTTTTGTTCTCATTTCCAGGAAGCTTTAACTGCCTTGGAGCCAGGCATGAGAGACACGGTGATGGAGACTTATAACAAAACACTGAAAAAATTGGCATCAAAACCAGAGCCAAAGGACGATGAATTGGATGAAACCGTGTTAAAATAGCATCTGATGAGAGTGCCTTGAAATATGGTTTGGTGGAAATTTGTATCGCCCAAGATTGTGCAAAAAGGAGGCGGAATGCTGTGGCATGTTTAAAGCGGCAATAAACCTGCCTTCCATCACGAGAAACAACTTTTGATTTAGACTATACGTACTATTATAAAATTGGCTTCAAATTGTTCCTTTAGTTAGTCAAAATAGGAGCCTTGGAATGAACTGACAATTGATTAGTGCTTGAGACCAGGCTCTAGAATTAGACTTTTCATGCCATCATTTTATTAAGGTGGCATTTTCAATAGAGATAATGAACTGTTCATTCTCAGCATGACAAAAAAGCCACTTTTCATTTGAGTAAGGGACAAGTTGAGACCAATTTTAAGTGGCAAGTGGCCTAAATCAAGTTAGTTCCTTTGATGAAATGTGTTTTTGTAGTCACTTGAACTAAGAGCTCATGGTGTGACTACTTACCACGAAGTAGTGCGTTATTGTGAATTGAAATGACTGTTTTACACATCTGTGTTCTGTTGGAACTTATTCGTTGGTACTAAGGTTTATCGCAAATTTCCGGTTTACCCATTTCACAAACTCATGCCTGGGTGCAGACGTGTCTCGCTGACCGTCTGACGCAATGCTTATCTCACAAATCATGGCTTATGCACCAAAAAAATCAGTTCAGTCACTCTTGTTTGTACTCACAGGTACAGTGCACAAACTGCAGGTCATGTTATGTCTTGGGCAGTCATTTGTTCTGCGTTTAGAGTTGGTATCTTTATTTTTGGGTGCACTAGCCTCATTTTGCAAGGTTAACGGGCTTGGTGGTCACTGAAATGTGCAAGTTGTTTAACCAAGTTCAGTGGGTCGGTGAACTATGTTCATACGTGCTGTTGCTACATTGTTTCCACTCCTTGGTCGTGGTTTTAAATATTAGCTTCGCTCAAGACGAGATTTTAAATCGAACATGAGAACTTGTGTAGAAGTGATTTCACTTTTAGGTAAATTAAGCTGAAGTTGTATGCGACTGTACTTTGTATTATTTGGTGCTCTTAACTTAACATAATTGTATGAAGTGAACATTAAATGCTGTACAATACAAGTTGAGCCGTCATGTCTTTTTGTGTCTTCAGGCAAAATTTGCACATTCTGATCCTATTTTTGAACTGCCTATTTTGTTCTGTTCAAGACGAGAGTGGGTTGTTGTTGCAAACATTTTGTTGGCCATGGAGTTACATGCAGGATTTTATGGTACAATTACGGGTGCTGTTCGCTTTTGAGCTCAAGATGTGAACATCATAACCTTAGGTCCGACAGACACAAATTGGAAAAGTACATGATTTTTGAAAATGCTTGAATTTGAAACTGATCTTGAAAACCATTTAAATATTACACTGTACTTCAATTCTAAAGTTAGTTGCTTTTTGAACGTTATTGTTTCACTGTCCCCATAAAATCTTAATTATTCCACTCTCGCAAGTAGCCAAGTTTTTCCTGATATTAATCACTCAAGGTAGTCACTCTTTGCCCCTCATGAAATGCAGTTTTCATTAACAACATCTTTGATCTATTTCCCTTGTGAATTGTGTCCGGGTTTCCACTTCCAGAAATTTCCTAATGAGCATCGAGGAAATCGCACAATAATTTTTTTATTACACAAGACTTGTTTCCCACTGAAAACACGAGTTCAACAGGAATTCAGACATGACCAGCAATACGGCTTAAAAATGAATATCATTAATCACACATACCATAGATACCTTGAGCTGTATAGACATATTTATCAATTCAATATGCAGAACCAAATCACACATACCTTAGATACCTTGAGCTGTATAGACATATATCAATTCAATATGCAGAACCAAATCACACATACCATAGATACCTTGAGCTGTATAGACACATATCAATTCAATATGCAGAACCAAATCACACATACGATAGATACCTTGAGCTGTATAGACATATATCAATTCAATATGCAGAACCAAATTTCAAAATATATCTCGACTTGCTACCAAGTTAGAATGGAAAACTAGACAATATTCCCTCAAAAGCCTCGTGGAAGTAGGTTTAATATAAAATATTCTAATCTTGATTTCTACAAATATTTGTAATATACCTGACAATAATAAATCATTGACAAGGTAAAGGAAGATGAATAATGTATAAACAGTGAGTCTCAAACAAATGGCGTAAAAAATGCATAGCATTATATCACAATTAGACGCGGTAAGATGGTATATGAATTTTTTCAAATGGCAAAACCTGATTTTCTCAATGACTTCAGCAGCGTGGGTGGAATGCAAAATGTGAGTCATTATTGGCAGAATTTCACTCCTTAACATCAGCACACACAAGTACACAAATGGGAGATGAAGTCTGCATCGTTTTGGAACATGATTGTGTAAATTCAAAGAGTAAGCTACTCTTTGGGGGGGGGGGGGGCACCCAACTAGTGGCATGAAATTTCAGACATTCAATTCTGACTTTAAGACAGGTCAGGGATCAATCAATCACTCTTAAATTGACTTAACTTAGTATTTTTATGTCAGTAGATTACGCATTATTGCTGAAAAGCTACTTTAAATATTATGTACCTTACACGTAAAAAGGAATCTAACACAACTTTATAAATACATCCATTTTATATGCCGAAGGGAGCCAAGCCCAATTCTGCTGTCCAACTTTGAAATATAATTCCCCAACTCATTAACACTAGAGTAAGGCAGTTCAACACCAAAATGCCATAAAGTACTCGGATGAAAAGCATCAAATGTCCACGCTGGTGAATCAAAGCCATGACTTCACCCCATCATGCAGATTTTATCAAATGTCAAAGCAAAGCCAATCAACCACTTGAAGTTGATGGACGCATAACCCAAGTGAGTGGCAATAGGTTTGTTTAGGTTAAACAACCTGTAAAAATCCTTAAAAAGATAAATGACGTATTCACCTATGAGGAACTCAGTGATGTTAGAATCGCACACTCTCACAAGTCACAGTACTCAGGTGATACCATTACTGGTACTTGGAATAACTTCAAGGTGGTAGTTGGAGGTATCTAAAATACAGACACTATCAAAATGCATCAGTCAGCAAGCTGTACAAAGACCAAATACAAAATACATACTTTAACAGTTTTGCACAAAGGCTAAATATTAGCAGGCAACTTAAAATTCACCACATTTACAGTTCGTTAAAGCTGTTATGTAAATGTTCTGGTTGAGGAATTGGCACGTTACACGTTTTCATCATTTCACCTTTAAATCACTTGCACTACAGGCTTAGAAGAAGGTGAATGGTATATCTGGGGATAGATGACAGTCTTGTTGTGGTCACAAGGTTCAAATGAAGACGCCTTCCGCCAACCTTTCATTCTCACTATTTGCTCTGAATTTTCCCTCGGACACTGTATGGGCTTAAACTCCTTGCGGTCCAGACAAATGTACACCTGGCCAATGAACTGCACCTGTGACTTCTGCAATGGAGAAGTGATTTTCCTGACGGAGATTTTTGTATTATTTTCCCTCTGAAATCCTGTATTGATATGGTTGTTTATACTTGGACTATAACTTAAGACTGTCGCTGTGTCAGCTTAGCTTCATTGTGATCGACAGCAGCCCATTTTAACTTGACCATCAACAGTCTGACGAATTCAGTAAACGTGCATACAGTTAAATTCGCCCCAACTGTAATTCAGCAGTTTCAACAACTCTTTCTTTACAAATTCGATACACAATCAAATTGGTTTCAAAAGTATCGATTACAAGTTGCCTGTGTGACTATAGAATGAGTATTGGCAGATTTGTTATATAACATCACGTGAGTCATTTTATGACAAAAAAACGGGCATGGTACACTTAGGTATTGGTACACAGAGGCGACACCGCTTATATATTTCGTCTCACAAAACCACAAACTAAATAAACCCAAGTAATAAACTCTCTGCAGGAAATAAACATATCTTAGCTTTGACTATAGCAAATGAACCAGCCTACTCACGTGAGACCAAGCACACTGCATTAGAGGCTCGTAGTTGGTATTCTTCACAATTACATCAACAAAAGTTTGAAGCTAAAAACAAAAATATGTGATTTGGTAATAAAGGCTAACTAAGGCAAGGCAATATAATTCACTCGCTCAGCAACTTATATTACAAGAGAAACACGGAGTATTGAAATGCGCCCACAAATGCACTGCAAACAGTGTGCCTGTAGGGGTGTTTATTTGGAACATAGAAATAGCCACTAGATGACGCAAAATGTGTCGAATCCATCCGAAAACTGGTATGTGTCATCAAAGTATTTACCAAAATTTCATAAAATTCTGTCAAGGAAGTTCTGAGAAAGCATGGAAATGAAAAAAAAATAATGAAAATGCCATTAGGAGGCTATAGGTGGAAAAAAACTGTCACTAAAAGGTGCCACAGTAGATGAAGTCGTTGGAAAATCATCGTCAGACTTCCTCTTCACATTAGGAACATGCATGCCAATTTCCACAACCATCCTTAGAGGGGTTTGGTTGACAAAGGGGCAGACGCCAAATAACAAGACTCAAAAATAGTAAAAATGGTCACTAGGTGGTGCAAAATACCACGAATGAAACCAAAAACCGGAGGATAGTGTCAGCTCACCAATAGATGCCCATCTGCCATATTTTACAAAAATCCGTTGAGAACCTTTGAAGACAAAGAGGCAAAATTAAAAAACTAATAGCCACTAGGGGGTACAATGGTACTCCGATCTATCTGAAAGTCGTCCTGTGTTGTCAGCTTCATATAAATACACCAGCAAAATTCAATAAGATCCTGTAATGCGTTTAGCAGATACAGCCGAAAGTCGTCATCGTTTGTTATAAAGTTCATATAAATACACTTGCCAACTTTAATAAAGATTCTGCAGAGAATTTAGGAGATACAGCCATGGGTGTGACAAAAAACTGCCACTAGGAGGCGCCACAGTTGTCGAGGTCGTTGGAAAATCATCGTCAGCCCTTCTCTTCATATTAGGAACATACATGCCAATTTCCACAATCATACTTAGAATGGTTTGGTTGACAGAGGGGCAGATGCCAAAAAACAGACTCGAATTGCAAAGTACCTCGAATACATCCAAAAACGGGAGGATGGCATTACCTCACTAATAAATGCCTAACTGCCACATTTTATGAAAATCCGTGTAGGACCTACGAAGATACAGCGGTAAGCGTAAAAATTAAAATTGCCACTACGGGGCACACCGGTACTCGGAGACGACCGAAATTCGTCGTCATCTGTCGTCAACTTCATCTGTCGTCAGCTTCATCTGCCAAATCTCATCAAAATCCTGTGAGGGGTTTGGAGATACAGCTGCAGACGCCGGATGCCCAGACAGAGATGACGGCAATATGTGGGTGCATATAAATATGTGGGTGCATATAAATATGTGGGCACATAAAATTTATATTTAAGCGATTAACTTATGCTCACGACAGATAAAAAATCGACAAGGTAAAACTCCATTGAATTTGGACGAGAAATTCAGCGTTAAAACTCAAAGTGCGAAATGCAGTATTTCAAGTTCACACATGCTAAAAGTCTTTAAGTCCCTCATAGTTGGTGAGAATAAAAAGATCACACTGAAGTCACACAAAGGTACCCTACCTTCAGTTGGGTGGTGTTACTTGGTGTAATTCCAGCAGCATTCATCCAACTAAAAATGGAAATGTTTTTTTCCTTTAGAAAACTGTAATACATATGCCAGAGTGAAAAGAGTGGGTACTGATTGAAGAAACATATTTTGGACAGTACAAACTCATCAACTTGAATCATACCTTCATATACTTTACAGTATTCACCAAAAGCAATCAGACAAAATGCCATTTTCTAGTCATGAAGGATAATGACTCATCATTCTGGTAACTGATGGTGAATTCAAGTTGCACAGGGAATACTGGGTACAACAGGGAATTCTGGGTACAACAGGGAATTCTGGGTACAACAGGGAATTCTGGGTCATTTGATGTGATTACTTATGGTGTGTACAGTATGTAAACATGTTCTCATAATTGTCTGACTGAAGTTGTTATTATGAGCAAGCCACAAATAAATTCGAGCATTGAGAAACTGTTGACAAACGAGTATAGCAAATTATCCATCGTAGAATATGGCTGGAATGCATTTCGATGGTTAAATTTAGTAACAAGAGCAATGTGGAGCGTTGAAATGCGCCCACGAATGCATTGCAAATGGTGTGCTTTTAGGGTTATTTATTTGTAACATAAAAATGGCCACTAGATGGCGCAAAAACATACAATCCATCAAAAAACAGGAACATGCCATATTTCATAAAAATCTGTTAAGAAACAAAGGAAAACAGAATAAAATGAAATTGCCACTAGTGGGCACAGTGTCCGTTGGATCCGCCTGAAAGTCATCGTGGTCTGTTGTTATCTTCATATAAATACACTAACTAAATTTAGTAAAGACCCTGCAGTGGGTTTAGGAGATACAACTATGGGCGCAAAACAAAACTACCACTAGGAGGTGCCACAGTAGTCAGTCACCATCATCAAAGGTCATCTTCACCCTGAGAACATATATGCCAATTTTCAAATGATTTGGTTGATACAGGGGTGGACGCCAAAAACAAGATTTGAAAATAGCAAAAATGGCCACTAGGTAGTGCAAAATACCTCGGTTCCATCCAAAAACAGCGTCATCATACCAATAGATGCCTATAATTAAAATTTTAGGAAAATCTGTTGAGGACCTTTGAAGATACTGAGTTAAATGTAAAAAACTAAAATTGCCACTAGGGGGCACAGCAGTAGTCAGATCTGTCTGAAAGTCATCGCCATCCATAGTCAACATCATATAAATACACTTGCTAAATTAAGTAAAGATCCTGTAAACGATTTAGGAGATACAGCCATAGGCGCAACAAAAACAAAACTGCCACTAGGAGGCTCCACAGTAGTCAAAATCGTCAAAAAATCATCATCAACTGGCCTCTTTATAGTAAGCACATTCATGCCAATATTCACAATCACCTTTTAGCGGTTTGGTTGATAGAGGGGTGGACGCAAAAAACAGACTCGAAAACTGTAAAAATGGCCACTAGGTAGCGCAAACTACGTCGAATCCATCCGAAAACAGGAGGATAGCGTCATCTCACTAATAGGTGCCTACATATTAAATTTCATGAAAATCCGTTAAGGAATTTTGAAGATACAGAGGTAAACGTAAAAAAATAAAATTGCCACTAGGGGGAACACCGGTAGTCAGATCCGTCCAAAAGTCGTCGTCGTATGTTGTTAACATCATATAAATATACTTACTAAATTTCGTAAATATACTGCGAACAGTTTAGGAGATACAACCATAGGCGCAAAAAAAAACTGCCACCAGGAGGCGCCACAGTAGTTGAAATCGTCAGAAAATCATCGTTAACCGTTCTCTTCATAGTTAGCACATACATGCCAATTTTCACAATCATTCTTTGAACGGTTTGGTTGATAGAGGGGTGAACGCAAAAAAACAGACTCAAAAACAGTAAAAATGGCCACTAGGTGGCGTAAACTACGTTGAATCCATCCGAGAACGGGAGGATAGCATCATCTCACTAATAGGTGCCTACATACCAAATTTCATGAAAATCCGTTAAGGACTTTTGAAGATACAAAGGTAAGCGTAAAAAATTAAAATTGCCACTAGGGGGCACACCGGTAGTCGGATCCGTCCGAAAGTTCACTCATGCCGTCACATTCCTGAATGGAACAAATGTGCTAAATTTCATGAATGTATGTCAAAGGGTTTTAGAGATAGAGCAGCGGACGACGGAAGGACGCCGCCCGGACGGACGCCGCCCGGACGGAGATGACGGCATAATGCGTCCACATATAAATATGTGGGCGCATAAAAAACTATGTACTTTTGTGCCAGCATGTTTTCTGAAATTGTTTCAACTCTGAGTAAAGTAAAGTTAGGGGCAAATTGCCCATTATTCCATATAAACCTCGAACTGTCGTTAGTTTCATCCTGACTGCTACATAATACTGGCATAAGGTGTGCTGAGTTGGACACAAACTTTTGCTGGTGTCTAATGCAGTGTATTCATGAACTTATTGTAATGTTGCTTTTTGTAACTTCTACACTCTTTCACTGCCAAGCGCACTTTTCAGTGTGTTACTCAGAAGCACTGCCAAACATGAAAATCGGCAAGTTGAATTCTTTTCAGTTCTTGACCTAGATAATCCTCAATTTCATTTGAAGTAACTACATTTTAACAACAATAGCAGACAACAGAAAAATCGTTTTACCAAATCCCGAACCAAATTCAAGTTTCTCGATTTTCCCCCACGTTTTTAAAGAAGTTTTGGTCTTTCGTTTACCTGTCAATTGTGATTGAAACAATCCACTCAGGATCCAAGTTTGAAATGTCAGATGTGAGACGAGATATGTACTAGGGCAAGTGAGGGATGAATTTCAACCCAAACCTTTAATTGACCATTGATAGTATTTCTTCACCTGAAATCTCAATTCTACCCAGCTAATACCTCCATAAACATATGACGTCATAATCTAAGAATAATGCACAACAACGTGTGCGCATCTTACCCTGATCAAAAACAAATGAAAGTGCTTTAAGGAGAATTAAATGAAAAACGTGAGGTCGACGACGGAACCAAGAACACCAACCATGACGATTCTCGCTATCCACAACACCAACGTACCAACAAAAGTGTATGGGGAATTGGTCAATAAAAGAGCAGTCATCAAATCAGAAAATCTTGAATAACTTGAAAAATTTCTAACGAGAAACTCTAAATTGCCCCTGAGGAGATCTATCTACACACCATATTCCAAAAAGTTCTCTGAAAGGATCACGGAGCTGGAGCTCTGCAAGTGATTATTTGAAAAATGGCTGTCACTGCACCATCTTGTGTCCGATTGCGCTAAAAAAATTGACCACAAGCTTTTAATGAAGTACATGTTGTGTGTATCAAGCACAGACAAAAAATTAGACTGTTGGCACGAATAAGATGCACCAACAAAAATGCAAGCACGAATTGGTCAATAAAAGAACAGTCATCTGACCACTAATCTCAAATTATATCTTCAGAACACTAAGCTACAGCAAAAAATGGATAGCATACGCCACAGATAGCTCTTGACAAGATGCAGCCACATACCAAATTTCAGAAAGATCCGTGGGACGCCGGTGATACGGCACAAGAAATCCGTCAATTAAAAATCAGTCATTGGCAAATCTCAACTCCAGAATAGTAAATCATAGCAAAAACTGATGGCATACATCACACAGGGCTTACAGAGATCTATTCATACCTCAAATTTCAGAAAAATCCTTGCAGGGACAGCAAAGCTACGACAGCCCAAAGTAAAACATGGCCACCACTGCACCATCTCGCATGCGATTTCAACAAAAAAATGGGCCTCAAGCTATTAACGACAATCGTTGCGTGTATATTTCATGTTGATCGCATAAGAAATGTGGCTTGTAGCATGTGAACAAATAGACAAATTAATTCACTTCACGACAGAGCAATTTGTAAAATTTAATTTTGCAAATAACAATTTTCGAGCGCTTTTGATCATTGCACCCTATGTTTCACATATCCTCAAAATTCGTTTGACACTGGGAAGTGCAGCTCTAAAAAACTGGCAAAATAATTAACATACGTACCTGGTGAGGTTATACTTTTGAGCTAACTTCAGACCCTGGCTGAAGTATGCCAGTTCATTGCTCATCTCTGGACTAGATGTTGCACACGTACCATGTTTTGACCACTCATGGGCCCTAGACAAGAATATGAAATTACAAAGATATTATTGTGTCAAACAATTCTTCTTGTAATG
>NMRA01000001.1:3854793-3890243 GCA_002633005.1 Phoronis australis
TTACAGGCCATTTGAAAGATAATACTTCAAAGAATCTACATGCAAAAAATTACGTCTTTTTCTCTTCCCGTGTAAAATCGCACTCCAGAAGACTGAAAATGGGTCAATATGCGCCATATCCGCCATCTTGAATGCAACTTCCGGTTTTTTGTCATTGTATAATAGCATTTTACAAGAAACTAATACCTGTAAACACACATGACAAGTAGCGATATTCAAGGTTCAATTGCAGAGGCTAAATGTGAGTTCGAGCTTAACAATATTTGAACGTGGTGGGCGACCACATTAAAAAAATTGGAGAAACACCTGGATAGGAAGAAATTAAAATCCAAAAGGATTCAACTTATAATTCCAATCATGTGCATTATAAAGTAATTTCAGTAACTTCCAGGTTGACATGGTTTCCGAGAGTGCCGTCTCTATAGCAACTGACATGGCTGGATTTGTTCCTTGTCAAAAGTTATCATATAAAAGTAGACTAAGACAACAACACAGTACGTGTAGCTCTCACAGTGACCTGATGGCACTAACAGGTATCGCTAAGTCATAGACCATGGCACAGGGGCACCTCTTTCAGAATGAATAAATGTCTTCATGGAAAGTGAGCTTGTGCCTTCATAAATAACAGAGAAATAGATGTGGATGTTAATCTTTTTATGAACTAGTCTCCCAAGAAGAAATATCTAACAGAAGTGAATGAAACTCAATAAGAAATGTATGTCATCAGGAAGACAGTGTCACATTAAATAAATACATTAACTGCAGTATACTAAGAAGACTAAAGACTAACCAAAAACTATCTGGAGATGTATCCTTATAGCAGTTAGGCCAGTATTCAAGCAGACTCTCTTTGATGGGCTAAAACGAGAAAATATTAGTAACTTTTAAAAGCCGAGTGAGTCAGACTCACGGATTTCCAGCAAGTCTCGAGTAAAAATAAAGGTTACGTACATTTGACGTCTCTCCTGAACATTTAAAATAGAGGGCACAAGCTATAACTGGAGACCGTTTAGAACACACTGACGTTTAATTATCTCAGAAGCAATGTTCTTCTCCCCGACGTTGTCTTCACAGGAGCCAGCTTCAAGGACATCAAAATCTGTTCAACTTGAAGTAAGTGTTTGTACATTGAACCGGTCTTTATGTGTTGTTATAATCAAGTGACAAGTGTGATAAACGCAGATCTGCAGTAATTTGGTATACGAAAGCTGGAACAGTTTGTACACCAGGTACTCACCTGTAATTTGCTTTCATCAAAAGTCCATGTCTTATTGCAGTCAACTGGTTCGTCTTTTGCACCAGTTCTACTGGGCCTGAGGCAAAATATTAAGACAGTCAAATTTGTCAATGTTACTTTAATATAGTCTAAATATCATTTGTACAAACAATAGCCTCTTGCTGTGAAGAGCTGAGAACTTCAGGATTCAGTGAACCGAGCAGGGTGTCTGTGCATAGAAATATGCCATATTCAGGATACAGATGTACATGCAGTGTAAATTAAAGACGCACTACACCCTGTCTGCCTAGCTAGAACGAAAATTTGTCTCATAATATTCTTTACTGTGAAAGGATTCCGTTTAAGTTATGTGCTTAAGTCACAAGCAATAACAAATAACAGTGCAGGTGGTCTGATATAGGTTGTGTCAGACGTGTTCAGGCCCCTCAGTCAGGCCCATTGCACCAAACACCTGAATCCATTTTCATTTATTAATATACACATCACAGTATAACCATGTAGACATACACACAAATGAAGACCAAACTGAGGAGCCAGAGCCCTGACTCAAGGATCTATCAGAGGGGTCCAGTGAGATTCAAACCCACTACAGGAGGCTGACACTCAACATACTAGGCCACACTGCCTCCTCTAAGTCGCAGGCAATGTGATATTACAGGACATCTCCAACAAACTCAGAAGCATCTTTTAGAGTCATTGATCGTTTTGATGTAGTTCTTCTTAATGATGGAAAAAACAGAATCCTGTCACAGTAAGGAATACTTGAGACCATTTTTATGAGTCCAGTAAATGGCCTAATTCAGTTATTGGATTTTAGCCACCTAAACAGGATGAAATGAACCTTCAAAATTAAAGTCTCCTGGATTGTGGATTATTGAAAAAGTAATACTGCACTCTACGTCCATCCAAAGGTCAATATGATACACCTAAAACATAAGAATGCACATTCAATCTTATCCAGTTGAAATTACAAATAAAACACAAAGTCATTAATAACATGAATATGCCATACATCAAATTTAACAACAGAATGTGCTGTTGGCTTTATAGTTCATGCATGATAAGCAGCATTTTACACTAAAGGACCCAAATATAAGGAAGACTAAAAGCAATAATATACCATATTCCGTGAATAGCCCAGGTATGCACTTCAGATGGTACTTGGCAGTTGTGCTCTCCATGCTAGAAATAGAAGTATTTGTAACAACTAAGTTGAATGCTGAGCAGGCAGTGACAATATTAAGGAACACAATAAAAATAAACTTGTATCGTCTCGAGAAAATACAGAGAAATAAGGTGATAGCGAGCAGGCAGTGCATTTATAAATACATCCATGCTCATAGCCGGGTGAAAAGGGTGTGAACATAACCCTGGACTGACAGCTGAGATTGGCAAATCAGCAGTTGAAAGCCCGCCCACTGACTGACCGCTGCGCTGTCTAGGTGTGGATAGAATAACCTCAGTCAGGGGCAACTGTACATCTGGTTAGACGTAGCCGGAAGAAAGTTAAGTAAGCATATGGCGTAATACGCCATCTAAGAGCAGACATGCCACACAAATGTATCAATAAACAAGAGTACCTTGAAGATGTCTTCATCTATACATGACGTTTCTGACCATTGCTGTGCAAAAACTAAGTAGTCCCAGGGTTTCGTTGATGAATTTACGGACACGTGGGTTGTCAGTGCTGTAGCAAACAAGCTGTAAGAAATGAGTCAGGCAGGTCACTACAGACTGGGGCAATCTTGGAACAGAAAGTGTTTAAGAGTCAAATCATGGCATTCAACAGTGAAAGTTGTCAAATCATATCAATAAGCCTACAGCTCTATGAGTGGGTAGACCTTAAATTTGAAAAAATTACGGTGATATAATAATGGGCTGAGGTTTACTACAACAAATTCAAAGTTGAGGAGCCGTGAAAAATAAATACTGAAGTGTCATTAGATAAATGCTTCAAAGTATCTGTTGATGTGCTAGCAGTGAAAGGCATTCTGTTCTGTTAGAAACGTTGAATGTGCGCTGCAGTGTAAGAACGTGGTCCAAGGATAATACTAGTCTGATGGAGGATAATAGTTTTATTACATCTCTTCTACTGGTACTACTGAGTCTGTTACAATCCATGCGATCATACACTTATATAGTGACATACATGAATCATAACAGGATATACTGAACAAACATGTTTACTATAATTCCTCATACTGTGGGTGTATTACATATTATTCAATTCTCTGAACTAGGCCTAAACCTACACATGCACTCACCCTAAATCACTCGGATATGAAATCATACTCTAACAGTATCGCATTTGATCAAACAACCCAACAAATTTTACATGACTTTAAAATAATCAAGGCAACCTTTAAAAGCTTATAACTTCGTGTAGAGAATTTCTCGCTTACACTGGCCACTGCTCAGGTTCACTCAGCCCCAGGCAACTTTTATGATGCCTATTCAGCACACCCTTTGTATTGATGTAGAACTTGGTACATTTTAAATATTACAAGATAACTAAACAATTAGTTTGTGCTTATCTTGACAAAGGGCCACTTCCAAAGGAACAATGTTTTATACCCGTTTTTGTTATTTCATTTTTAATACTTTTGACTACATGTTTTTTTCTTACCGGGAACGGGTTGATATCTTTTTATTTTATTTTTAAACTCGAAATACCAAAACAGTGGTAGATTTTGATCATGGCTAAGTTTAGTTAACTGTGAACCCATTCTAGATTACAGCTACACTAAACATTTCACAGGAAACAAAACTACATGTGTCATTAGTTCAAGTTTAGTCAGAACTCAAATCATAAAATATATACAAAAGTGCAACAATGGTGATAGACAAGCTGAAGATTAGGAATAATGGACAATTTCAGTTGGACTGACTACGTAACTATTCTAGCTTTTTGTCAGTCATAAAAATCATGAAGAGTGGGCACAAGTTATGTACAAATGTTTCCTGGTCAAAAATTTGATTAAACGAGATTGAAAGAATATTAAAAGAATAATCCATGTGATATTGTTAACTCTGATCAGCATTTGAAAATCCACCGAGTATATCCATTATGCACTCTCCCTGTGGAATGAGTATCCCGACTGACTGATCGGCCAGTCAGTATACAGCCGTATCATTATCAGTTTGACAGTGGCAAACCAATGTTTACATAGTCCAGCTCTCTTACTGTCTGCTTTCATCTCATACTCATGTAATCCAGCAATTATGTTGTAAACAGCTCGCCTGATGCTAATCGATCTTTAAAAATACTATTTGCTAACGAGAAAAAAAAATGGTTGACTTTCAGAGAAATTAGATTTAACTTTCACCTGTTGGTTCCTTTTGTGACTGTAAGCTCTGACCAGTTTACCAACACAAAAAGGCTTGCTTAACAAGTTTAATCGAGCGTGATTCTAGATTGTGACCTGTAGCTTTAAATTTCTTGATTTTTTACACTCCAGGAGAATGGTACATAATGAATACGCACCGTCATTTATCCTCAATCGCACTTACTATTTGTAGCTTTTAGCCAAGTATAGCTTTCGATTGTTAAAAATCGAAAGCTACACTTGGTTGTTTTTTCCAGCTGAGCACCGCCATGGTGTTTAATTGTTTTTAATGGAAATCATTGGTTCATACATTTTGAAAATTCGCCAGTATGTACAGGCAGAGATGTACCACAGTTTATGGCCGGGTAATTACACTTGGTGGCACCATGCAGACAATGCGGTCAGCACAACTGTATCCGACTCCGGTGCCTTGCTCTCTTTCATCCTGGTAAAAGTCGGTTAGAAGAACAAGTGGTGAAAATTCCGGCATATCTTTAGAAATGCCTGACTGCATGACTTCCTTGTAAGCGTATTATTCATGGTACGGTTGTTGAATTTATTACTCAACAATGCAATAACCCATGATGACATGATGTAAAATTCAGATTCATCCTATACTTACCAAATACCAATTAACAGCACTATTTCTGAGACAGAAATTACAGCCTTCATTTCCTAAAAAATATAAACTGAGCATGAGTTAAATTTACATACCAACCAATGTAAGTCCTAAACAAAATCCCACCGAACTGTGCAACACTTTACTTTCATTTTCATTATATACAGCTTTGTACCAAGGCTACTCGTTTAGATGCACTATAGCCATTAACGGAGGAAATAAAGCAACCAAAACGTCAAATCATAGGTTTACATAGACAAGGACCATCCTCTCTCAGTCTCTGCTGGCGCCAGCAGAGACAATGGTCAGTGTCTAAGGAAGGTTTGGTACTGGTGACAAATACGCCTCCCAAGGTACTTCTTTTTTCCTTATAAATACACACATATGTTAATTGGTGGGAAAAAAGAAGTACCTTGGGAGGCGTATTTGTCACCATTACCTAAGGTTTACATAAAAAATACAAAAACAAATACAGAAGCAACTCAGCCCAACCTTACCAACCTTGTCATTCCTGAGTGAAAGTCCAGCCGTCGAACTCGTGACAAAGGATTGTTTGTGTCAAGGACCCCAACTTTTGACGTTTGTCCGACGGCTAGGGATATTTCTGTTTTCTTGGAATAAGTTGCAATTGGGGAATTCCTCAGTCAAATAAGGTAATAACGCCACTTCACCACTTGCATGAAAATTGATTTAAGAAAACCCGTATAGAATTTTCCGATTTTTCATCAGCTGTAGCAATTACATTAACCAATCACAGAGCCGGATTTAAGTTGATGCGTGCCTTTTATTTACAAATGGCGGCAATTTGAATATATCTTGCTCCTGATCTATTTTTAAGCTCTGTTTATGGACTAAGAGTACGGTAAGTAACTTTTGTTGCTGAGTGTTTGTTCGAGTCGGAAGGAATTAAAGACATCGGCAGTCTCCTAAGGCGTCCCTCCCTTTGTAGTGAACCAGTGCGCAAAAGATAATTATAACAACGTGATTTTGCTGTTTTATTAATCACTAAATCAGTGAGATCCATCATACGCCAAAAAAATTCCGGCGTATGAATGAAGGTCCTGTAGAAGGATCACCGTCTCTTAGGACCAGCTAGAGACGGTGGTCACTGTCTAGGACTGGGCTAGCCAGCTAGCTGTAGCCTATGTAGACTATCGTCAAAATACAGCTAGGAACCACTGTGTGTAAAGCTCAAATATACCTCAAAATTTCACACAGCCCGGGTATAGTTCTAGGGACGTGGCAAAAAAATTCAACTACTTATTTCATATTTAAAAATACATAGATTTAAAAGAACATCAATAACAGACTCAAACTAAAAAAATCAGCAAAATCCATTAAGCTGTTGACTTTTTATGAACGTTTAAAGAGCGATAATTAGCCCTTTATTTTAGTCCACTGAATACGTGTAAGTAAAGGCACATTTATGTGACCCAAAATTAGTTTTTCACAATAACTTTCTTGAATGAAAAAATCAAAAAAAACACTACTGTCATATGGAATTGGCAAACTGTGGGTTTGTTTCATTAAAAAACGGTAAAACGTGGAAATATTGTGAAGAAAACCTAGCCAAAAATCTCACTTTAAACATCAAATAATTCGGGTTTTGAGCCAATCAAATCTCTAGGGTTTGGTCACGTGACCAAAATTCGCCGGCCAAAAATTACCTATACTAACTTATTACTAAGCCTTACAAAGTCATAGATATCCAACAAATAGAAATGAAAATGTATGGAACGTCACCCAAGTTGATCAATTCCGCTATTAATTTACATAAACTAGTCAATGTACCTATTTTAAGAGCAATTGTTAACCATAAACTGCCATGCTGACACTGATCAGTTATGGCTGGTCGGCGAGAATGCCTGCCTCGGCCTGGGTCTTAACTTTCACGGATTTAGCACATCATGATACGGTAAATTGAATGAAATGAAATTGGGTGAGCAGTTGCAAGAGATATAAAAAAGAGAATGAAGAGCTCGTTTTATAAGAATAAATGGCTTACCTTTCAAAATACAAGCAGCCAAACAGGAGCGAAAATTTTCCCAACTTCTCACCTGTCACACGCTTTAACAAAAATGAAAACTCAACAAAAAAGACGTATGCCCAGAAGAATTTACGGTCTATGTCATCAATAATGTGGTTCCCTGTTTCCTTGGTTTCTGGAGGAGACAGAGTGAAAATATTACAGCCACCATGAAACAATGGCTGTCTAATGGATAATTGCCATTACGCAACATCTGGGAAAAGCCAATCAGCAGTGAGATAAGACTTTGTCACGTTGCTAGTATAGTTCTGCTAGTCACCTTGTCATGGAACTTATATCAGCATGTAGAGCTAACGACCGTCCAGGGTCGGAGGGTGTATGCAAAATCTGGAAATAAACGGACACTCAACTTGCCCATTGTAGCCGTTTGAAAAACGATTGAATAAATGTCATTATCTTTCATAATTTCCTGCTTTTTTGTAGTAAAGAAAAGTCAATTGGCATTTTGGAAACACTACGCTCATAACATGCGCACGTGCCATTTCCTATTTTTGCAAAATCTCTTGGAAGACGATGACAGCTTCACAACAGCAAAGTTTGTTCTGAAATTCGATTTGCTAGTACTAAAATACTAAAAGTTGTTCTATATGAAACCAGTTCTGATAATTTTGCACGTAATCTGACTGGTGTAAAAAGAACAGTTGATTGAACAATAATTCAGTTTACAGTGTTGTTTTTAATGACACTAATTTTGTGTCCCTGTTTTGGCCATTTTTTTACCCACGTCAGTACAAAGCTGTATATTTAGTACACAACTTTGCACCAAGGCTAAGCCTATACATTAGGTGTGAAGTAGGAATTACTGTGAGTACCAATACATCACTATGTAAAATCACTGAGTCTGATGAGGTTATCGCTGTAATTGGCTGCTGCTTGCCTTCAATTGGAATCGTTCATTGGCTGATCCCCAACTGAAGGTCAAGCTGCAGCCAGTGTTGTGCGTCATTTATTGGTGAGATATTGTGAACCTTGCCAGACTTCCTGCGGTTCTATGTAGCAATGAAATGGCATACGCTGTACTTCCACCTTCACTTATGGTGTATATCTTGGAGGGAGGTATGTTCTGAAGATCGAAATAAGCTCCAGACCCGTAGACTTGACAAGACCAATTTTTGGTCTTCTCTTTAATTTTCCTATATTTTAAAGTAAACAAAGCAGCATTGCAGAACTCTAAACAATCTTGTCCTGTCAATACAACAATTAAAATTCTGCATTCTGAAAAATGTGAAAACTACTTCTTTCTGTAAAATCTGTACTCGAGTATAAATCAGTGCAAGAGGTTATATTTTTACAGTTCATTTCCAGGTGTGTTGAGATTTAGTGAATAATGATGGAGTTCTCTGAAGGTGAAATTCGAGAAGAACTCGCCAAGTTGGGTTACTATAACATACCCCATCACCGCCTGCAAGAGTTCAAACAAGGTTTGTAATCATTTCACTTTCATAAAATCTGTCTTTTTATGGACTATTTGCTTTTAAGAAAGATGCTCATTAACAAATGAGATAATATGGTCACGTAAAATTCCAATTTCATTGAATATTATAATGAAAAAATATTGAATTTCAATTGAGCATGTTCATTATTATTCCTTCTTGGACATTTTTATGATCCACAAAGCTTTCAGGATTGTTCACTCGCGTAGATTTTTAATGTCTTAAAGTGTCATTAAACGTACAATCTATTGAAGAAACTAAGATTTTGATTTATACAATTGATCTCGACTTGTTCTTTACTCAGAGGACAAGTGATTTTTGGCCTTGCAAAGAACTGACAGTTTGTTAGTGCTGGAGTTATCAGTTCTGTCAAAATCCAGAAGTAACACTTATTTAAACTACCAATGGGAAGTGGTGGAAACAAATTTTTTCTGTTAAGGAAAATGTCTTTGTAGCTGCTTTTAAGAGTTTTCTTGACTGTATTTAACAAAACAACCATTGATAGAATAATGAGCACGGATTAGTCCACTTATGATAATTCTAATGATTCATACAACCGGATGATTTGAATTAAATTTTACTGTGCTTATGGTGTGTGATAGGTCTACAATTTTATTAAGATTCTAAAAGTCTGTTCATGTACTAAAGTCTTCAAATAATTTATAGTGTGTGTGCCTACCAAAAGAATAATGCGTACTGTTTATTGAATAGGAATTAACAGAAGAATTATTGCAATTCAGTAGGACTTGGTCAGTTTGGAAGATATTTTTTCATATTTTGTAAATCCCAACAAAATTTTATGCATTTTATGCTCTTTGTCACAACATCTAATTTTCAGTATGAAGAGAAATTGAAGATAGCAATGTATTTGGCAACTGAATTGACTACACCTGACTATTTGACTATTTCAGATTTGTCCACTTTGATTGAAGAAGAAAAAAGTAGGAGTGGCATCGGAGATAGTCACTCTTCAGGTCTAACATCGCATGGTGAGTGTTAGTATCCACAACTGTATAATGGTCGTTTCTTCTTGTTGTGACAAATTTCATTAAACACTTGAGTGTTTTTATTTCGGACTTTCTTGGGTTCATTTCTTTCAAACTCTCTGTAGAACAGCTGATGTTCAGGGGGTCAGAGTATATTACAGTTCACCAATCGTTGCCATTGACGCCTATAAAACATCACATAATTTTAAGCTATATTCTGTTAAATTCTGGATCTTCAAATAACATCATTCATTATCAAGGTGGCATTTGAAATGCTTAAAGCGTGTGGCATACATAATGCAGCAACCCATGAGGCAATTGTATAATGTAAGTGGTTCATGTAACAATACATAGGGAGACCTCAGGTGATGTTCATGTTGTTTTATTGGCGTTGATGGATATGATTGGTGAACTGCGCTATACTGTGCCTCTTGAGTATTAGGTGTTCTATAGAGACTTTGAAAGAAAAAACTGAAGAGAGTCCACAACGAAAGCAGTCAAATGGTTAATGAAGGCTGTCAGTGAGACAGACTGCTATCTGGTTATATGAGTTTTTCATTGTTGTATGACTTGCTTTATTGTTATTACTCTTGAGCTGTTAGAAAAACATATTTTATGTAGTCTATGTCAACTAATTATTCAGCATAAATATACATGTTTTTAATATTATTTGCTGTTATTATGATTATTATCACTATATTATTATTATTATTATTATTATTGTTATATTAATATATTATTATTACTATATTGTTATTGTAATATTATCATTATAATATTACTATAGTATTATTATTATTATCATTATTATCATTATTATTATTTACACTAATTTCTTATAAACGGAATACTCCACTGACAAGTGTGATGAATTGAATTCTACTCTTTTACAGTTGATGACAGCTATTTTAGCAACACTTTCCAGAGGAATTCTCATTTGAATGTAAGTGTTTCGGCACTGTGGTCCATGTAAAGATAAATCATTGTTATGGTAGTTTTACTTACTCTGGATATTCAATGTATACATCTTTTAATTCAAATTGTGTTTACACATTATCATATTCAACTTGTTGTCAAACACCCTTTTGTGAAAACTACAATGTGTTTGTTACAGTTTTGTGTGATTTTTGACAGGTTGATATTCATTCAAAGTCACATTTCTCAGTTTTAAATCAAGTCTATTAAACTATTTTTACATTTTTTTGCAAAAGCTGTTGACAAAAACAGGCCAAAATAAGAGTCATAAGTGTGGATGTTAAGGCCCTGTTTGTACGTTTTTTTCACAATAAAATAATGTGACGTCTATTTTCCAGAGATACTCCCCTGCTTACGATAAAGAAAACAGATTCAAACCTTACCGAGATCTCGGAGAAGCTAACTTCAACAACAGTTCTTTTGTACCACGTTCCGACTCGTTTTATTCGAGGTTTGTGTTATGGACATTGTTTGAAATGTTGCTGGTATTTTATGCAATCATTGTTTATTGTGTAGATTTGCATTTTAACATCCAGCTTGAATTTTACATTGAGAGTGGCTTTGTTAACATGTCTGTGCCTGTAGCGGAGTATCTACACAATTAATGAGCTTAATTCTAAGTACGGTGAAAATCGCACCATTTTCAGACAAAGATAATTGCAAAAATTGCCCTTTCTTCATTTTATGTTCTTGTAATGTTGTTGTGAAGTGTTCTCAATTTCTCAAAACTTGTCTGGAAACAGCTATGATTCAAAATTTGTGGATGGAAAGGCAGTTAATTTCAATTGATGGTACATGTTTCATGGAAAAAATGAGAACTGAAATTAAATGCCACATTTTATCCATCTTGTGTCCTAAATTGGTGTACCTAAAAACTATGTATCTTCTGAGAGCTGAGAACTTGTTCAATTTCATTCTAGACTTCATACCAGTGTGTTATTGGACAGGTCACCAGACCATGACTAGCCTTATTGTTTATATACAAGAGAACGGTACATTCATACCAAACTACCTGTAACAATTATGACCAACTTTCTTTAGATACAAACATTCAAAATGAAATCTCAAAGGGCTGTCACAGTTTTCTAAATTAGCCTTTTTGTTTTTAGTCTTATGAAATCATGTAAATCACAATTTTTAATATCAGCTCATCCAAAAATTAAACAACAAAACAGTTTTATTTGTAACAGCATTTTTAGAAAACAGATGAGTGTATAAATCGTAGTTCTAAAATTTTATTCGAATTAGCTCAGGTACCTCCGAAGGATACTCATAACTGTAAAGCTGCAGACAGTGCCAGAAAACCATTGTTTTAGTTCATGTTTTGTGTAGAACCCTTAAGTTTGTTTTGGGTTTTTAGTGGTGTGATAACGCCTAGCACTGCTGAGCAGAATTCATTGATTGCTTCAAGGAGACAATGCACCACAACTGGATTTCACCGAGTTTGAAATTTATGACTTTGGTTTGACATAATTAGTGCTGAAAGGGACTTTAAATACTTTTCAATTCAAAACATTACTCCTGAAGTATTCAAGTGTCTATAAGCACTGTATGGACCATACTGTCACCATTTTAAGTACTCCCTTAACAGCACTACATACTAAAGTCCTAATTATTTTGCCCAAAATGAGAAAGAAAAACATGGATTTTTACCATAATTGCTGATTCAAGACACTTATTTATTTCATCTATATGAAAAGGTTGAGAATAAAATCATACTCTACAATCATAGTCATACAGTCTAGTATATACTACAGAGACTGAGCTAAATAAACTTGACAGGCCAACCCATAATTTTTTGTTAATTTTCTTCTCGCAGAGATTACCAGCGAAGACCTCTTGATGACCAGCCACGGCCTTTTCTTCGACGAGCATGGGAGGAAAAAGATAGGTCACCTGCTGATGAGTCTGTGGTCTCCAATACTTCATCAGCCAGTGGCCGAAGGGTGATCAAAAGGAAGGTTTTAAGGTATGGATTGCTATGAAATCCTGGTGGTGTTGATAATCTTTGTGTTATTCGAATTGGTGACCTAGCTTTGGTATTTGCAGTGTAAAAGGATAAAAACTGGATACCGAACAATGTTTTGAAAAAACAGCATGTTGTTTCCTGTTGTTACTGGTCTAAACTGAATTAACAATGTGTTACGGTTGTTGTCAAAGTACATCTGTAAAAATAGTTTCTGAGATAAGTATCACTGCACTGCACTAAGATCAGCTCAGATGAGGAAAGCAGAGAGGGATAAGAAATTTGAGTGTGGTGGGGTGGAATGAGAGTTTGCATGACACTTTAGTTTTAAGTGGGAAGTTCAAAACAATATGACNGGTAGAGTACAACATGAATGTTTCTATATTGGGCAAATATCAAGGTCCTGCTTCTAATTAGGTCTAAACCTAATATTATTGACATTTAGTTTTCTCACTCCCGATGTAAAGTCACAGACTGTTTCTTTGTTAGTTTTTTATTTTGTGACAGAGTCATGTCACAAGTTTATTGTTTAGCAATCTTCATGGTTAACTGTTTAGTGTAATGTAAAGTGACACGATCTCTATTTTTCATTGGGATGCTGGAAAAATTGAGATGTTTCAGTTATGAAAATAGCCACCACAGACTTTTTCATCGTTGATATTGATTTTTCATAATTAATATACGATTGTGAAAGGCCTCTACTTGTAAAATGATTGCTTTATATTGCAGAAAGCAAGATGGCATGTCCAGGGTTTTTGATGAGTCTGTAACCACAGAGAGTGATCCAGGTATGTGTTCAGTTTACTCAATGTACACTTGACCGTGAACATTCGATTGAAAACTTCATATAAGCACCCAGTGCTTCACTAACAACCCACCCCAACTTAGTAAATGTTTAGCTGGATATCTCAAACCTTATTCACAAAAATTGTCCGTTTTTATATTTCACATATGTCTAGCAAAGTACCTTGTCTTCATTTTCGGGGAACTTAAGATATGAAATAAATATACCGTGTAGCGATGTGCATGGTGTCTGGCAAATAAGAAACACAGCACGTTGTGAAAAAAGAAAAATCCTCACCAAAATTCATTCATTTCACCAGTAATCTGTCCGTTTAGTTGTTTGGATCTCATGCTCACAAAGCGCTTTAACCACAGATACTTGGCATGTGTTGTGTACTAGTACTGTTGACTGGTCTAGAGGTTTAAACTCCTCCCCTAACCAAATTTCATTTGATGTATGTCAACCGACTGTCACAAAATTAGTGATAATTAAGTTAATTACACACTACCAGTTAAGCTGCCATTATGAGTGAATGTTCAAATAGCTTACAAGGTAATAGCATGTATAGATTATAGTGACCAAAGTTTTCACTGAATGATTAATCGTAAACCTTCAGATTTTCACAACTTGTAAAGTTTCCGGCTTTTTTTCAGCTTTGGCAAATCGATTCGATTTGAATTTAGGAACACAAGTTCTCGAAAACAAATTTGCGAATTTCACTGAAACTTTTTAATTTTAATATGTGTTCACAATTCTCAAAAATGCTGTTAGGATTTTCCTTTTAAATGCCTAGTTTTTGCATACCGTAATATTAACGAACATCAGTGAGTGCTATTTATTGCAAAAGTACCTTACATTTTTCGAGTTACAAAACCAAATGAGTAATCGAAAATTCCTAACAGCATTTTTAAGGTAAATTATGAAGTTTTCATTTAAAAAGGGTTTCATTAAAATCGACCTAGGGGATATTTGGCTATGAATGTACCTTTCTTGAAAATGAAATTTTGAGTTAACAAAGTTGCTAACGAAATAAAAACATTGGCACATAAGTAAAAAACATGTTTTCACAATCTCTGATCTTTTTTCTTTCATAAAATACATAGTACATTTATTGGTTGACATTGCCTGGTTTTTTGATGTGAGAGTTAGAGTGGATGTCACTAAAAGGGTTTGAGATAATGTTAAGAACCCACTGTTTGGATAAGCGTCTGCCCCCAACTTAGTCCCTTTGTTTGGCTAAGTGCCCATCCCAACTTAGAAAATGAATATCTTTAAGCCCCCAGTACTCTGCGAAGCCCCCATCTGTGTTTGCTTCATTGATTATTTTCAAAAGGATAAAACCATGAAATGATAAAACCGTGCTTTCAAATGTGAAAGCAATTTTAACTGGATGCTTTTTAGTTTTTTTTGTGATGTTGAACTGCAAATTTCTGTGATTTTGCCTATTAGATTATGTGTAATTTAAAAGCCCAATGAATGAGGTCATCGCATGCATCAGTAAAAGAAAGATCTCTTGTGGGCTGTTATTGGTTGGACTCAAGCCATTTTGGTAAAATGAAGCTTTCAAAAGAGCCCCCAGTATGTATGAACCTGCTGTTCGAAAAAATCAAATTATGTAAATCTGAAGGTTGTTTTAAAAACTTGATTTGATTATTTGAAGTTTACTTTGGAATTTTCTATTGTCATTCTGCTGAAAACTATTTCCGTAAGCTGAGAACAATGTGTTGAAGTTTGACGGAATTGTTTCTTTCCAATGGTGCATTAAAAAGCATCGGTCTATCTTATGCTCTGTGCTGTGTTGTTAGATGATTCCAATCTGACACGGTTACAGACTAACGGGTGGGAAATCTTCAAAAACAGGTGAGCATGACATAACAGTTTTGCAAATGGCTGTCATTTCAGATGATTTAGGCGTCAGCCGTCTATCTGACAGACTGCATCGTGTAAGGGTTGATAATGAAGACACGGACACTGAGAGTGTGATCAGTCAACAATCATCAAACAGGCCTCGTCAGTACTTCAGATCGGTAAGCTCTCTCTTTCTATTTGGTAACCATAGGCATCTCTAAACTTGGCTTCTCAGTAGGCATGTGATGTAAATTTGTGTGAGAAGTTTTTTCTCTCCCCTTTCACTACCATCCATCCTGGTCGCTACCATTTTCACACACCCCGCAATTGCCACCAAATTTGAACCCTTGGTTGCCACCAACATCATCTCTAGTCGCCACCAATCCACTCGTGGGTGATTTAGCTGTTGACGCAGATTCTCAAATTCCTTCCTTTGCTTTTTCATTAGATGCTGTACTGCCTGAATTTTTTGTTTTGGTCGAAGTTTCAATAATTTTTGCCTGAACCTGGTGGTCAATTTCCTTTCACAATACCGGCCCAATATGCCGTTTGGTAATAATAATAACTAGAAGTTGTCAAAACACGACTATTTCTTCAAAATAGATTTTTGAGTTTCATTTTCACCATCCAAGTGTAAATACCAATGAAAATTTTTGGCAACTGTTATACGCTGTTACCTTCTTCAGTGATGGTAATGGTCTGATATAACGTGCCCGAATTTTGAGAACCAGTTTTCTCCACTGAATGACGGACATCGAACTGGTTCTCAAAATACGGGCACTTTCTATCAGACTGTTGCCTTCAATGATTGGTAGATGGCACTGTACACAGTGTGTTGTTGAAGGGGGTTCAACACAGTTGTTTTACAACATCATTTAATTTAAAAAACATTTCAATGATACTCTTTAATTCAAATAACAGATTATTTGATTTAGAAACTGTTGCATTTATGACATTAAATAATAGCGCGTAATGTCACATTCACAATGATGCCTAGCTAGCTTGCTAGCTGTGTGTGACTGAATGTCAGAACACAACTGCTGACCAATCTGAGTTAAAGTTTGTAAATTTAAGCAATGCTTGCGTTTTCAGTTTGCCATAAATCTATTTACATTCCTCTCACAACAAAACTTACAAAAAATCTTGCACATCCAACATTCAAATGACTGCTTTGTCCATTGCGGCGGTTTAAAAGACAAAATCTGATGAACATCGTTTTCTTACATGATTCTCCCACTTTGTAACTAAAAAGTCAGATGTCGATTTCAAAACGGTACACTCCTGACACGTTCACTTGCCATATTCTTAATTTTTGGTTTTCGACGATGACATCTTTTGGGAGATGATGATGACAGCTTCGCCCAATCAAAATTTCCTGAGAATTTCGGTTCGCTGGTAGTGCTCAAAACTACTAACAAAGAGCAACCACTTAATTTTGAACTATGCAAAAACTTGTGAAAAAAGAACAGTGGATTGATGAAACGGCGAAAACAGAGATTGGCCAACAGGTGGCGCTCAGTTTCTTGGGGGCTTGAAGTTGATGCGTGTGATTGCTGCACAAACATAACTGTAGAATAACGGACCAGTGGCATTCTTATTGCTACCTATGGTAACCAAGTTGAATTAATCAAGGAAGGGTGTAGTCTTTAATGACATTGACTTTGTGCAAGACTTTGTTTTGTTCACTTTTTACAGAGATTAAATGACGCCGTACTAAACAGGCAAACTCAAGTGTAGACAGTAGGTGTGACTGAATTCAAATGGAAAATTAAATTAAGAGAGAAGAAACTTCTCTCTTAATTCGCGTCAACTAAACTTATTTCACAATCCCAATGACTAAAAAAAATAATTGCAGGTGGTCTGATACACGTTGTACCGGACGTGCGCAGGCCATGCTTGTGGGCCCGCTGCACTGATCACCTGGAACCATTTTTATGTTTTATTAATATATAGTTAAAACCGAGCTGAGGAGCTAGAAACCTGACTCAGGGGTTTAGCAGTGTGGCTCGGTGGGATTTGAACCCACGACCTCAAGTAAAGAAAGCAGGCACCTATCACATTAGGCCATGTTGCCTCCTCATCCCAACGACTAACTGCCACCTAGTAAAGTGCAACAGACTCGATTTTGAGATTGTTGCGCTTTTGAGATGATCAAATCACATGTTCATGTGACTAAATCAGGGACCATTTAATGTTTTTTTCTAATTTTGTAAAAAACACGAGGGCATCGCCATAAAACTTAAGAGAAAAAGTAAACAATAACTTTATGTAGAAGCAGAAACGCTAAAATTTTACTCGAAATCTAGAAAAAATGTCTGCTAATGCTAACCTAAGTGAATCAGTAAACTGGGATATTGAATTTTAGCTGTTAATACATAATACAGACATCGTGCAACAAAATTAATCAATTTTCAAAATGATTTAAATAATTAATTAAATTCGGTGTGAAGTTTCAGTAACCCATGAAAATTTTACATTAAAACCACTTTGATCCTGCTTCAAAGTTTTTTTGTGTTATCTACAAATCATGATTCTCGATCAATAATACTTGCTTTACTCCAGTCTGTTACTGCCATACATGGTTATGTTTAAATGTGTAATCCGTTCTTGCTTAGTTCGCTCAATGAAGTATTCTTATTGGCCCCAGACTGTATTCCACAGAAAAAGTGAGACCAAGTGAGTCTTTGTGAGAAATATCAGTGCATTGAAAAAATGAAACTGTATTCTCTTCTAGCTTTACTTGCTAGTGCTTTGGGTCTGCGGTCCGTGACACTAATTGAAAATTGGTTTTCTTTTGCCTCAGTTATGAGAAAAAAAGACAGTTGTTATATGCATTGTTATTACTTAGAAAGATTTTTTGAGAATGACAAAATTGGTGCAGATCAATACACGTTCTGTAGCTGCTTAACTGATTGTCATGCACTCAGTGCAACTATGGTTTTGTTCTCTGTAATTTGTATCTAGGCAACGGTCATTATTCAAAAAGATTTATTGTTTATGCGATAGTACTATTGATTGATATTCTTTTTTAATCGGATTAAAAGGTTTAGTTGATACGTCTGTGATGTCAAGCAGTTTGTTTTCTGTTCAATGTGATGTTGTAGAGGAATGTGAAAAAATGTCATTAGTGTTGAAAAGTGACGTACAGAATATCGTATGCTCTATTTTTTGATAAATTTTTAAAGTTATTTCGTCATTCAGGTTGATGTTAATACGAGAAAATTGAAACATTAGCCATCTTTTCTAATTTTGAGGAAACAGTACACATGTTACAAGTTTCTGTTATAAAAGTTTGCTCACAATGTCTCACCTGCTGTATTCACCTCATAGCTTGCATCTATTACGTCAGCTGATGGAAAATGTTTGGCTACATCTATTTACCTGTAGAAACTGGGTTCTTAGAGTAAACAATTGTTACGTGTGAAAAGACCATTGTTAGGCGCATGCACTGTGCATACACATTTGCTCTCTTGGACATTTCTTTGCAGACAATTGCTTGCCCAAATATTTACCCAGTTCATCGATTCTCTTTTGAATGCAGGATTGCTCTTGCCTGATATCACCATGACAAACATGTTTGCTTTTCTATCTATTTTGTGATGTTTACTGTGGTTTTGCATCAGCCTCACTATGGAACGTGGTCTTTATTCCTTGATGAGTAAAAGTGGATGAGAGCACTTGTATTGGCCATCTGTTGGCTGTAAGACACGCCTGTTGCCATAATCCACTTGCAGGTGCTTGATGTTGGCAGTAGATGCCTATGATATTCAGAAATAACTATGTACATTGAGACTGTCGGAGTGACTCTGAGATCAGACATAGTTCGTACTGACTGAGAATGAGCGCCAGCAGTAGTTTTATAGGGTCGTCTGAATCCGGTAGTAGCGTGAGAAGTTCTCTTGATTCTACTTCATCTTTGCAGAGTGCCCCAACCAGCCATGAAGATGCCAATAAAAAATCAGGTATGTGCCCAGCAACAATGCATCGTTTGGTGTTCAGTTGGGATTTTTATGTGCTAGTGCTGGATTTTTTCTCACGAACTATTCACAATGTATCACTAACGTTCATGTGCGTACATTTATATTTGCAATATTTTTTTTTTGTTGAGCGCTAAAACTGTTACATTTGAGTTTGTTGTTATAGTGAACGGTTTTCTTTTCCTGCTTGCTTAAAGTCATTTATGACCATTTTCAATATTTTGTGATGTCTTGAAAAGTTCATGTGTTATTCTTGCAAAAAAGTCCAATTTTATAATAGAATTTTCTGTATTCCTGGTCCGTAGTAACTCACTGTTTTTAGTTCTTCAAGCTTTTTGAAGTGCATAGCATACTGCTCTTCAGCATGGATTTGATAGTCACAGTCTGTTTGTGGTTCAGCCTCCATGCACATTATTTAACATGTTGGACATCTTGACAGTCTTATAATATTGGTTTAATATTGGCAAAAACTTGTACGAAAAATCTTCTGGAACGCTTCTATTTTTTCTGTATAGTATGATTTTTATTAATCTTCTGTTATCTCATGCTCGGTAATAAACTACAAATTTTGTACACAATTTCTTTCACTGCTTCTTTTATTTACAAAAGTTGTTCAGTTGATTGTTTTTACCAAACAAATGTCCAGCGACTACTTTACGCCAATGTCATTTGTTTATCTTTTACTTTACTTGCTTTCATGGTTAGTCTTGCTTATTTATTTTCTGTTTTATTTTCAAAGTTTTATTGCCCCGCGCTACTGAATAGATCTCAACATTCTAACTGTTATTGTATGTAATAATGATGATGATGTTAACAGTAATGATAATAATAGTAATGATATATATGAATAATTGTTACTATTACTATCATTACTATTATCATTACTAATAGTAATGATAATAACAGTGCCGATTATTCATGTATATCATTACTATTATTATTATTATTATTATTATTATCATTATCATTATCATTACCATTATTATTATTATTATTATTATTATTATTGTTATTATTATTATTAGTCCTGTGAAATTGCCTTCATTGCAGTGATAATTGCAAGCAGACCACAGCCACACACAAAGAAGGTGAAAAAGTCGGACACTGTATCACGCTACCAACAGACACAGCAGTCTTGGCAGTTGAACAAGGCCCCTGGTGAGAAGAAACATAAGGACTTGAGGTGGGGCATACGAGAACAGATGTTATACCACGATGAGGTCGTCAAGGTAGGTGGCGCTGGTTGTCAAGTTGGTGTTAAACAAGGAATGCACTAATGGTGCCACCTCATGCAATACATTAAAATTATTACAAGCTGAATGCAATGTTTTTGGTTAATTTTTATCCTTTTACTTTGGGGAAAATGAATCTTACCTAACTTTTCTCGAGGAATTCAGGCGCCAAGCAGTTAAAAATTCTCTAGTTTCAGTGACTGTGGATACTGCGAATTTATTTCGGCCAGTGTTTTATTGCTGTAATTTCATTGAGAATGCTGCACTTGCCCTGCTGCACACAAAAGAAACTTGGATCAATGATCGTGATGAGAAGTGATGGTGCCAGTGGTCTGTTGACGAAGTACGATGTGCCATGAACCTGACCAAGTTCTAATGAACAAACACTAATCGTAGTATCAAAACTGTTGTAGTTGTTGATCTTTCAATTTTGGTTTGGTAATAAACAAGTGACTTGGATAATTCTTACGCATCTCACTTTCTTCCACAGAGAGCTCCCAGGGTTTATGTTCCAAACACATACGTTGTGCCGACCGACAAGAAGAGGAAATCATTGGTTTGGCAGGTCAGAGCAGACATGGCAAAAGGAAACAAACCCCCTGTTGGTGGATTCACATAGCATGCATCCAGTACCTAGGATTAGGAAACTACAAGACAGTGCACATTGATCCAGGATGTTTGCTTGTGTGACATCTGGCCCTGATGATGTATGGTGCATCAGGAGTGATTCACTGGATCTGAACTACCGCCCAACGCCTTTTACTCCATGTTTGATGTGAACGCAGGTTGTGCGACGGACTCAAGATTTTAATTCGTCGGACAGTATTATGTATGAACATCATGAAGCTGCCTCAGAGCCAGGTCCCTTTTTGAAGAAGTGTTTGAAAGTAACGGAAATTTTTATCAGTAGAAAGGGTATTGAACGACTTACCAAGGTTTACATCAGTATTATTTTGTTACTTTGCACTTTATCGTGCCCAAAGATGTTATGGCCATTTTACCATGCTTGTGTCGGATCAGTCATAGGTGACTTCTTAATCTTTAGGTGTATCCAGATATCCAGTTGCCTCTGTGCTAGCTTCCCCAGGGACCTCTTGTTCCCAATCAGCTGAATGTCCACACAGCAAATGTCAACTGGTGTCAAGGCAGAAGAGATAACAAGATAATCTCTCTGTATGTGTATGCAGGACTAAATATGGACTAAGCTGTGAGTGTTTTTAATAAATACCTTGTCATTTGTCACTCCATCTGTCTGAACAGGCTCTTCTGTTGGGGTGTTGACTGGAGTGCAAGTTGTACTACCTTGAAGAGCAGAGTTATGTTACCACAGCTGTGTCACGTTGTGGACTGTTAAATTTTTGTCCGTATTGTCTCTTGCGCAGGATTGTCTTGTGCCTGGAGAAGCTTGTGCCAAGGCAACTGGTTCTTCTGAGTATTAGTCTGTTGTTGTGAAGTCTATGAGAATGACTTTGTTAGTGACTGTGTCTTTCAAGACATGCAGAGAAACGACAGTGAATTTGTTTTTTAATTGCATCAAATGCTTTTAAAAATGTTTTTTTTAAAGTGAGCAATTTTAGATTATTGTAGAAGAATCAGTGCACAAGAGATCTGTAGATTTTAGTGTTGGGGCAACAGGGATAGTTGTACAGTCTTGTTTTTCACTGTTAATGAGTCATGGTAATGTGTTAATTGATGTATCTTTAACTGTGCATAACCTATGAAAAATTTTTTAGAAAAGGTCGTTCACTCTATGAATTATTTCAGTACAATGATACTGACTTGCTATGTTCAAATGAAAACACTTTTTAGGGTGAGAAAACTGAAGTTTTTCCGAGATGACAAGAGATTGACAATAAAATCTCCCTGACAAACTTTTTTCACTGGTCAGAGATTGCTGAATTTAATAAGGCTCATCTTGGTATTTTAACAGTTGGCATACTTGGTCTGACAGTGCAGTGTGTGCAAGGCTGTACACGTCTAGTCTAACATCTCAACATTATCCATTCATCGAACAATGCAAAGACATAAATGTCCTGCAAGGCCAAAGGAATTGCCTGCACCACATTTAGCCAGCATTGACAAACAACTTTAGTAACAAAGACTACAGTCGCCAGTCGCAGTGAGAAATGGCGATGAATGTGTCACAAACTTCAAGTATTGGGAATGCTCAAATGTAACTAAATGTGGATTATTTAGAGTAATCACTCTTCACTTTGTGTTGTCTATGAGGAGCTGTAGCCATTGTAAAAAAACAATTTAAACAACAAAAACTAAAATTCTAAATGGAGAAGCAAAGTTGCTACAAAATTGTGTCAGTGCTAAGATGGTATTGCAATTGCAAACGAAATAATTAACGTTATGTTTTTTTATTGAGCCGATGTAGTAAATAAATTTTATGTACAAAATGAATATAATTCCATAAATTTTACTTGTCTGTACATAACATGAAATTATATACACATATGTACACGAGCACTCACAATGGCCTGATAAAGCGTATACCGACTTGAATGGCCATTTACATGCACTAGGAAGCATGTGACTAAAACTATTAACAAATAATAGAATATGTACTTTTCAAATAAAATACAATTTTCAGATTTCATACCTCACAAAATGAATTTGTCAAAAACAATATACATGGTTACCATCACTTAATCTGAAAAAATTGAAATGGTGATTACACTTCCCAATTTGTTCCTGATTTTTCAGAGGGTAACATTGCAAACACCAAATAATTCACAATAGGACAACTGACTAAATAAAAATTGAGTAAAAATATAACATTTCCCTAAACACTAATTTCCAATCTTAAAAACGTTCTATCGTATTGAAAATTTCAGATCCACACTCACAAAGAAAGCATAAAAATTCAGCAGTGTACACGTTCTTTGCTAAAGTGAAATAATTCGAGTCACAATTTGATTAATTAGCGTAATTCAAGAATGTGAGATATGATATGAGCTCAGAACAGCATATTTTAATGTAACTCGATTACTCGCCAGTTTGACATTCTTGGACTGTGAGATGGAGACGTATGATTCAACTAGGCACAAGAGGCTTTAAGAAAAACTAGTAACAAAGCGTAACCAATAAACATTTCACCACTGAAGCATCACAAAACAGCACAAGTTCTACTATAGTCACCAATCACAGTTGACATATTTACTGAAAGACCCTATCACAAAAGTAAATGTCGCCACAACCTGAAGTAACACTTTCTTCCAACAATGATGACATCACCAAAGTCTTGACCACTCAACTTGATTAAGTTCCATTTGCTAAATACCAAAAGGGAGAAGACCAAACACTGTTAGCCACATTGTAGACTACAAAAGAGCCGGAACAACCGTCACAATCTTGATAAACTATGACACCCTAATGCGTGTCAAACTGCATGGCACTGACCTCACAACCTGTAAAAACTTTTAATTGGTTCGAGTGTGCGCCAGAAATTTCCCTGCACAGTGAATTTTAATGGTTTCTACTTAAAGTAGGTCAAACCTTAAGTCTTCCCATCATTAAGCGGCAGTGCAAATTCCTGAACAAGTCTCCATCACACTAAAACAGATATGCCTGTGTCCACATTCAAGATTGAGTTGTCTCCATTATTTCTAATAGTTAGACTAGCAAATGCACCAAGACCAAACTGTGTTGACTTCTTGGGCTAAGCAGACTAGTTATAGTTGATTCCCACTTTTCTAAATGGCCCATGTCCAGGGTTAGTCCGTCTCCATGGCATCCCTGAGAGCCTGCTGCCTCAGTTTCTCCTGTCGTTCCTTCTCTTCCTTCTGTCTGTGGCTCTTCATGTGGGCATTGCGACTTTTCACCTTGAAGAATACCCTGGAAAAAGGTACAAAATTAATGTACAACACCAACTATTCAGCAGTCTGAACCAGAACAAAGGTGATCAATGCTGCTTCATTAAATGAAATGACATCCTTCTGCCCTTTGATATATCAAGAACACAGCGCAGCTAAATACACAAAAGTGAACCAGAAAAGCAACAAAAAAGTTGTATGTGGACCCATCTGCTTATCTAGACCAAGTTTACAAAACAAGTGAAAGTGAAACAAGTGAAAGCTTATGAAATTATGCAAAACCAAAATGGCTAACAATCAACACAAAAAGTATGCAATACAGTTGAAAAAAGGTTTTTCATAGTCTCGAAGGTATGTCCCCCTCTACCCTTCGTTGATACAGGAGTGTATAATAGAGTCCGAAACGTTAGACCTCTTAAATCTTCGGTCGCTGAGTAAGTTGATTTTACTTATAACAGTATGCAATACAATACTACAATACAGTCCACTATAAAATAATAATTCATTTTAAAAACAGATGTTCGGAATGTTGCACCCAAAGATCAATAAACATGCCACACTCAGGTTAACTTACTTCTCACAAAGTTTACATGGGAAAGAAGTCCCCTCTGACAGAGGCTTGGCAGGTGCTGGATGCTTATTGGTGCTTCCCGGAGGTCGGCCCCGCCTCTCGACCTTTTTAACTTCAGGTGGCGGTGCCTCTTCCTCTGGCTTGGCTTGAGAATGGACACGTGAATGACCACTGAGAGCTTGCTTGGATGAAAATGTCTGTGGGGGTTCAAAGTAATTATCACAGATCAAGGTCAACAATGGTAAGGAGTCGCCATGGTGATAATGTGTCATCATTAAGAGTTGTTACTACATGTGGCTAAAGCTAATTGACGAATGAGTATCATAATTTACAAGTTTATAAAAAGAAAATCAAGTAATAATAACGAAAACAAATTTATAACCTAATGAATCAAATAGCTCCAATAATATATATATATAACATTATTTGCATTACGAGCAGTATCTACTGAAAACCTTAACACACTAACATAAATAATTACAATGGCACTATGGTATTGTGCGCCAAATGCATGAAGAATTGTTGTATTTCCCATTTTGTCCTTGAGAGGGATTTGACATATGTTCTCCAACCCTCACGAGGTATATTAATAAAAGAGATAACCATTGAAGAAGCATAACTATCTATTTCATACACCGAGTGATAAACTAAAATATAACCCTGTAACATGAAACGACTTTATCCAGCTTGGAATGACTTGATACTTATCACGTTCCGTGCAAAACCAATTTTTCACCAAAAACCCCAACTAGGCTTCTATGGATGTTCTGCGCATTATTTTGTGTAATTTCACGATTTGGATGATGTTGCCATTGTTGTACAACAGTGTATCCAGTGTACATAACGTGCTCAACAAACATATCCAAAAGTCAAGGCAAGATTCCCTCACCAAGCGTAGTATTTACTTCAAAAGTGCTAAATACCTATACACAGGTTATTACACTTAAGTTATTTGCCAGATAACACACATGAAAAATACTATTTCTAACATAAGCACAGCCCAAGAAATCACTTTCACATTATACTCAGGTTCTCATTCACTCCCTTACATCCACTCACCAGTAAGACTGAACTAGAGGAGTAGGAGACACTTTTGTGCAATGCTCGATTGCAAGCCAGTGAAGCCAGGATTCGAACCCAGAGACTCCCAAACCACTGAGCCACACTATCTCCTCTAAACCATCAGGAAGGAAATTCTAACAATACCACAATATAATCACTCATCACGTTGACGAGTGAGATTTATTCGTGCAAATTCAAGGAAACCATGTACTTACAGCCGTGCATTCTGGGCGATCACATGTAAACATCGTTGTGACAGAGCCCGTTGTGGAACTGGCATCAGAATTGTTAGCCTGGAAACAACCAACCACAATACATTGTTCATAAATCGGAACAATCGGGAATGAGCAAAACATGGAGTCAACAAAATCTGAGAACACCCAAAGGAAGCAACAAGTACATCTTTATAAAACCTGCAATCAATAAGTGATTACCAGCGCTGCGTTGTGTAGAGCTGGTTTCTTGAGAGAAAAGTGGGATCGCAAGTCTTGGCGATATATCACCATGCATTACAAGAGAAGCACGTGAACACGCTAGCCTAGTGAGTGCTTTGCATCAGCTGAACTCGACCCAAGTTAGATAAGGTAACAAGAAAATCTACATCACCCAACAACTGGTTCTAGTCAACTCACATACTGGCTAAGAGGAAGGTACATTTTAGTTTTGTGCCAACAAATAGGCGAGGCATACATATGTTGAACCTTCTGGCATTTATCAAGAATGAAGCGACTTTTAAGACCACACAACTTTTAGGAAATGTGGAAATACTAACCGATTCATCATCAGACTTTGACGAGTCCGATTCTGAGTCTGACTCATCCTCCTTGGCCAACAGAGGGGGATCCTGTCTCTGCCTCAAGTTATACAGTTCATCCTGCTCTCGCCGTCGACGCAAGATGCGAGATCGCTTGTACTCGTCTGGACAGCACTTCTTCCACAGGTAATAAAACTCCACACACTGTTTTGTGGACTTAGAACCAATCTGGAACAACACATTATGGCATAATGCATGTTTTTATACCAACTTAGAAATTGAGGCACTTTGCCAGAGTCAAACAAAAACAAAAATAGGCTATCACCTGGGTTGGATAATAAACCGTACTTATGTTTGTAAGGTTATTTCCTCAGGGTAACAATACTACCTCAACATCTCAAGTTCAGCAATAATATCCTATACGTATATATTAACTGGAATGCAAATGGAATGAAAATGATTAAAACGAGATTACTACGAGTTGTAGATCACAACTTAGCTCTCCAAAGTACAGGTATATGGACTCAACATGTAGGTTGATGACCATTAGCATATAAAAAAGCAAATGATAAAGAAATGCAAGCACATATACCCAACATCTGAATCACACTTTTCACTGAACAAGTAAATTTAACGTAAACCCTTTACAATCAAAACCAAAAATAAATTACCTCATTCCCTATTTTGAAAAAATCTTTGTCATGCTTTCCAATAGCCGCATTATATGCCTCTATCTCAGCCGTTGACCATGAAGAGGTTTCATTGTATTTGTATGATAATAATGTGTCCTCTTTAGAAAATACTGGTTCCGTATTCATCAAGTCTAATAATGCATCCTGAAAGTTAAAAGTAAACATGGTGTTATTTCACACTTGCAGACATGATAACAGGTTAACTGGATTGATATGATGACCAAATTTTAGGAATTAGCCTCTCCATAACACAATCTATGACAACAGGACGTTAAAAATGGCCAAGTATTTTCACGAGACAAAGAAAGTGTGGCATTCGCAGGCACAATTGAATCCAACATTTTACTATTCTAATACAAATCCAAGTTTACTCACAGTTCGTTGTAAAATGTGAAGTATCAATGACAAGTTCACATCACCAAACACCATACTGACAATAGACAGAAAATAAATACAAAAAGTCTACGTACTGTTATATTGCCCTTATGCTTATACAGTAAATGCAACGCGTACTCCTTGTTCATGCCACTGTGCCTGATTGCTGCACAGCAGGCAAAGTCTTGAAAATATTGCACTGAAATGAAACATCAAAAAGGGTTTAACATTGAGGTGAACTGTTTCCTGGTTGTTCCAAGAACATGGTGCTCGACATAATAACAAAATGTTTCAAAAACTCTACTTTACTTTCTTTTATCAAGACAACACATTGACTTAAAAAATTCCAAGAACAATTTAGGCAAAAAAAACTTCCCAATCGCCTAAATTCAACCAGTGAAGTTTGTTACAATAGACAGGTGCAAAGAAAATTGTTACTAGAGGCAACAACAGTAGCCACCTATACCAACCACACAATACTCAATAGAAATAGATCTGCAGATCCATCAAACGGTTTGCAAAAACAGAAGCGTATGCCAAAATACTGCAATTGCCACTAGGGGGCACAGTTGAATCTGTCCAAAAATGAGTGGGGTTCTTTGACTGAGGCAAGTTTGTCAAATTTCACGAAAATCCATCAAGGAACTTTGCAGGCACAATGACTGACGGAGAAAATTAGAGTGGCCAGCAGGGGTTACATTAGCAGTTGGGCCAGTCGAAAAATTGGTACATGCATTTTCTTCCTTAATAGAAATACAGGTTTGTGGGAGTTAGACACGAGGACACTAGAGGCCTGACAGAGATGACAGGAAGTAGTCTCATCAACTTGGACACAATATGGCACTGCAATTTTGTTTAAAGCATTATTAAAAAATTCTCACCATCACTTTCACTCAAATCCTTAAAAATATCTGGCTCACAGACCATTACTTCCGGGCTTTTCACATCAAGAGCTGAAGCAACGTCACCTGAAACATCAAGAGAAACACATCCTTTATACACATAACAACAAAATTGTTATCCAACCTCAGCACCGCTATTCTCAGTCAAGCAGCTAGACCATTTCCATGTAGCACCCCTTTTGGTGGCCATATGCTATTGTTTGCTCCTAGCTAGAAACAAGCCAAAATTGGTAGCTAGGTGACGGATCCTAATTGCCAATAATTTTGTTCCAGCTAGGTACTAACAATAACATGTGACAAACGGGAGGAGGAATTACATGAAAACATTCTTTTCTCGTCACGCACAGTAATGCTGAGAGTTCCATAAATAGGATTATTGGGTCATTTATACTCGGTCCTATCACTGTCTTATGTGATGCACATTATAGAAAGAGATGTAAATATTTAGCTGTTACTTATGTTCTGTGACTTGTATCCTCCTGATGAAGATGATCAATGTATATTTCATCGAAACCTCGATGAAACCTTGTTCTTCTGGTGTCTTCAGTTTTCTGTTATTACTGTGGCCAACAACCAATGTTACTCAAAAAGAGCACTGCTTTGTAAGGTCAGATATCAGCAAAAAAGTATAGCACTTTTCAGTAACTAGTAAAAAATATGAGCAAAATAAACAGAATTAAAAGATAATGTAAAAAATATTAGTAATCTGGTACAGTTACGTACCAATGAATGCTGGCACATCGGCCTGATACTGTATCCCAATGTTAACATGGGGCTGAACATCCGTTTCGGGGGGAGGCTCTTCTTCTTCTTCAACTTCTAATGGTTCTAGCTCTTCTGGCAATTGAGGCTCCTCCACCTCCTTCACCTCCTGAAGCACCTTCTCAGACATACTACTGGCTAAACTGTCTACAATACAAAACGAGGAATGTGATTTAGGCCGGCAGGTTTCGTTGCATACACGATGAAAAAGGTATCCATGTAAACTGTTAATTATAACAATAGAAGCAACATCCATACATAGCAATAAAGATAATAGTTTGGTTCATAACAAAACATTTGGAGGCTTTTCACTTACTTTTTATTGTATGCTAGCAAAATCAGTACAAAATCCTTAAAATAATTGTCTGAAAATACCAAAACTGTTTTATTTGGCCAATGGCCGAGACAACTTTGTAATCTAAAAACATTGAATAATGAAAGCAAGACAATTTCAGTACTTACTGCGACGACTGAGAGACATGCGTGGGGTGTGCGGTGCGGATGCTGGAGTCACTGGGCGCATGGGGTGCAGCGACCAGAATAGACCAGAACCACTACGGACAGGACTGAGCATGGGAGGTGGAGTGTATGGTGGAGGTGACACCTTCTTCTTCTCGCCTCCCTCCCACAGACGGGGAGAGCGCAGTCGGCTCTGAAAACCACAGTTGTTCATGTGCGGAGGTATGATAAGTGGTTCTGGACGGTGTTTCTTACGACCTCGACCACTCATAACTGAACGAAAGGCAATGGCACCATCTGAACGGGAATAAGCATCCTCGCTGCGGCTGTGTGGTCTAAATGGCTCACGAAACACACCGCCTGTACTACTACGCGGCCGCACAAATCCATCCTCTATACTTGGACTACGTTCATAGCGTGGAGAACGCAGATACTTTTCAGAGTCTCGTCGTCGCCTCCCAGGATGCAATGGGTCCCTGTTCTCACTTAGAAATGTGGAAAGACTGCCAGGCGAAGTCAGTGATGACCGCGGTGACGTGAATTTATCCGGATCAGCACTTACATGTCTTTTGCGTTCACTCGGCGTGACAGGAGACGTCACTTTTACTTGAGGTTTGGGATAATCAAACAAGTCCTTTTGTAACTGCTGCCGGCTACGCAGCGTATCTTCTTTTGAAAATGTGAATGCCTGACTAGAATGTTTTTTGTATTCTGGGTTTAAATATTTCTCCTTCTTCCAATAATTTGCTGGCTTTCCACCCCTTGGCACTGGTGCATGCCTTGCTCCATTGGACACACGTGACGGCGTACTTGAGGGCAGAACAATGGGTGTAAAATACGAAGTGGACGGTTTCGATTTTGCTGCCTCATTTACAGTCCTTGGAGAATTAGCACCAGTTTGTGGCTTATGCTCCTCCGGAAGGTTGTCTAATTTGGTTCTCATCAATTGTTCAAATTCCGGTTGCTTGTCTTTCTCGTACGTTGATAATGAAGCAAGGTCACCCAGTTTCATCATGTCTGCAGCAGTGGCAGACTCCAGGTTCAAGTCCAGACTGACTTGGGCGTCGTCCGTGATTGACGGCTTCATGAGCACGTGACTTGCAGACATGTGGTTTGGTGCAACGAAACTGGGTGGCTGGAACGACGAGAACTGCTGTAGAGGCATGGCTTGAGACATGGCTGCTAAACTGGTGGCAATGGTATTGATCACCTCCTGACTTGATGGATCGCTGGCTGGATGAAGCTTGTGCTTCAGAGCAGCCTGCAGTTCTGAGTGTGTTGTAGATAACTGGTTAGTGACTGACGACGTATGTGTGGGCTGAGCTTGAGAACTGTGACCAGATGTCACGGGCTCTTTGGCTGAACTCTCATCTAATAGCTTGTCATCAGTCTTGATAGGGTCCTGAAAGTGAATTGTGATAAACATCATCTCTCGACTGCATGACAGTAACATAAGACTTAACATTCACCAGGCGGCACTAATGAAGAAGTATCCTTTTTCTATCTAATAAAATTAAGAGTGTCTGCATGTATCAATTAAGAAAATGATCTTAAACCAGGAACATGACTCGTCACGAATTTTGAAACTGGTGTCAAATCTATCCGAAAACGAGAACTTGTCGACTCTTTAATAGAAACCTATTTATTAAATTTCATAAAAATCTGCCAATTAGTTTCAAAGTTATAGAGGACAATGAAAAACAATAAAATAATAAAATTGCCACGGGGGGCACTTCATAACAAGAGCAATGGGGAGCGTTGAAATGCGCCCACGAATGCATCGCAAATGGTGTGCTTTTAGGGTTGTTTATTTGTGTCATTAAAATGGCCACTATATGGCGCAAAATACATCGAATCCATCTGAAAACCAAAAAAAATGTCATCGTTTCTTTAAAAGAAAGCCATTTACCAAAGCAAAACAAAAAGAAAGAAATTGCCACTAGGGGGCACAGTGTTCATCGGATCAGTCTAAAAGTAGTCATCTTCTCTTGTTAACTTCATATATATACACGTGCTAAATTTAATAAAGATCCTGCAGAGGGCTTAGGAGATACAGGTGGGGGTGCAAAAAAAAAAAACTGCCACTAGGAGGTGCCACGAAGTCATCAGAAAATCATCAGCAACTGTCCCATTCAAAGAAAGTACATACATGCCAACGTTCACAATCATCTTTAGTGGTTTGGTTGACAGAGGGACGAACGCCACAAAACAGACTCACAAACAACAAAAATGGCCACTAGGTGGCGTAAAAAACCTTGAATCAATCCGAAGATGGATGGCTAGCGTCAACTCACTAATGGATGTCTATGTGCCAAATTTTATGGAAATCTGTTGAGTACCTTTAAAGATACAGCGATAAAAGTAAAAAACTAAAATTGCCACTAGGCGGCACACTGGTAGACCGATCCCTCCGAAAGTCGTCATCGTCTGTTGTCAACTTTATATAAATACATTTGCTAAATTTAATAAAGATCCTGTAGAGCATTTAGGAGATACAGCCATGGGCGCAAAAACAAACAGAAATACCAATAGGAGGTGCCACAATAGTCGAAGTCATCGAAAAATCATCGTCAACTGTATTCTTCATAATAAGACCATACATGCCAATTTCCACAATCATCCTTAGAGTGGTTTGGTTGTTAGAAAGGCGGACGCCAAAAAAACGACTCGAAAATAGTAAAAATGGCCACTAGATGGTGCAAAATCCATCGAGGCAATCCGAAAATGGGAGGATAGCCTTAACTCATTTATAGATGCCTATGTACCAAATTTCATGAAAATCGGTTGAAGACCTTTGAAGATACAGAGGCAAACTTAAAAAACAAAAATTGCCACTAGGGGGCACAGCGGTATTCAAGTCGGTCCAAAACTAGTCGCCCTCTGTCATAGGCCCTATAGGAACACACCTGCCAAATTTCAATACGATCCTGCAAGGGGCTTAGGAGATACAGCCGCGGACGCCAGACGCCCAGACAGAGATGACTGCAATATGCGACCACATATAAAAATGTGGGCGCATAAAAATACGCTTGCCAAATGTAATAAATTTGGGAGATACAGCTATAGATGCAAAAAATGGAACTAGGAGGCGCCACAGTGGTCAGAGATGTCCGAAAATCATTATTAGCCGTCCTCTTCATAGGAGAAGCATAAACGCCAATTTTCAAAATCATCCTTAGAGTGGTTTAGTTGATAGCGGGGCGGACACCAAAATCAGACTAGAAAACAGTAAAAATGGCCAATAGATGGCACAAAATAAGTCGAATCCAACCGAAAACGGGAACATGTCATCGTTTCTATAATCAAAAGCTATTCACCAAATTTCATAAATATCTGTCGAGGAACTCAGTCAGAGAAACAGAGGAAAACGGAAAAAATGAAACTGCCACTAGGGGCACAACGTTCGTCGGATCTGTCCGTAAGTTGTCGGTGTCGTCCGTTGTCAACTTAATACAAATACACTTGCTAACTGAAATAAAGATCCTGCTGAGGGTTTAGGAGATACAGCCATGGGTGCCACAGTAGTCGAAGTCGTCGGAAAATCATCGTCAGCTGTCCTTTTCACAGTAGGAACATATATGCCAATTTTCACAATTGTGCTTAGACTTGTTTGGTTGATAGAGGGGTGCATGCCAAAAAAACCCCAGCAAAAATGGCCAATAGGTGCTGCAAAATACCGAAAACATGAGGATAGCGTCATCTCACTTACAGATGCCTATCTGCCACATTTTAAGTAAATTCATTGAGAACCTCTGACGATACAGACGTAAACGTAAAAAAATAAAATTGCCACTAGCGGTACACTACTGGTCAGATCATTTGAAAGGTTGCTCATGTCATCCCATCCATAAAAGGAACACGTGTAAAATTTCATGAACACACATCAAAGGGTTTTGGAGATAGAGTAGCGGACGCGGGACCAACAGACGGATAGGGATGACAGCATATGTGGGTGCATAAAAATGAAAACTGGTTGCGTCTAGAATCTCTTTATAAAAACAAAAAATAAGCATGAGATACATAATTACTCCAACCGACCAATCTCACAATAAAACTTTTTTTCACTCACAACCTCACCTTTTTAAAATATCCCCCATGCAGTCTCATGTGCCCATTCAGTGCAGGAATGTTCTTGAACTTGCGCTGGCACAAGGTACACTCCACTAGCTTTTGCCTGCAAGAGAACACGGAACAACAGTTGACAGAGGTGGATAGTACATGTTAAAGAAGTCAGCAAGAAAATGCGTTGCGAACAAACCACGCTCCACTGAACAAAAAGCCATGACATTCAACCCAACCTGAAAAAGAAAATGTTTCATCAGAATCATTCAACTGGCAACAAATTGCAGAACCTAGGTCTGCACTGAAAAATGCTAACACTTCCGCTTCCACATTACAACCTGAAAAATCAGGAAGATCAATCAAAACCTTAAGCAGTGCAAATCAAATCCTGAATTCCATAAAAAAGCAGAATCTGACGGCCAACCACGAATGCTGCAGGAGTTGGATATGGGTTGAATTTACCACAGCTGCACAGTATACTTAAATTCACCAATACAGTACCGTAAGCAGAAACTGCAGAACCTCAGGGATTGCAAAAATACACAGAGATTATTTTGGCTTTTTGACATCTTTTGAATGATAACTGCATGATCAGTTATATTTCTTTCAAAATTTCAGTATTTCCATGTTTTACAGTGTCTCGGGATATCAAATAATTTTCAGAATTTCATCCAAAAATAGGGTGTCCAAAATGGGTTTCCCCATTTCTCAGGGCGTCCATGACCCCAAGTCAACTTGCTGTTATAGCGTGCTATGTTACTGTGGAGGCATGGTTCTGCAATATAATTTTTCATGATTTTCAAACCAACTTCTTTATTCCTAACAGGCCAATAAGCTCCTTGAGCTGCTGCTGGCAAGTTAACACACACCCATGTTTACTTGCTTACTTCACTTGAGCACCAACATAGTCAACAGTGTGTCCTAACTAGGGTGTCTTAACACGAGTCAGGGTGTCCACTTGGACACGTGATACAAGACACTAATATGACTTACTGTTTTGTACCAATATCCTCTATGACTATTTCCTGCCATCATATACGGTAAGACACCCGATACAAGATACTAATATGACTTACTGTTTTATACCAATATGCTCTATGACTATTTCCTGCCATCATATACGGTAAGACACCCGATACAAGATACTACCGTAATCGTTCGGGTTAACGCCCATGCTCAGTTAACCGCCCACCCCCTACTTTAGGTGAATTTCGATTTAACCGCCCACTGCTCGGTTAACCGCCCCCCTGCTATTTTTGAAGATTTCCAATTAACCGCCCACTGCTCGGTTAACCGCCCATCCCCTACTTTTGCCGATTGGTGATTACCGCCCTGTGCTAATAGGAAACGCGAATCCCCGACCTTTTAGATTAAGATCGATGATAACATTGAGTGCAACGACGGCCTCAGAGACCGCGGTTTAGCAATGTGAATTATGATACCAGTAACAAATTATTGTAACGGGTCATCGATTAACTTCAAAATGTAATACTTGAACACTTTGTCACTTTCTTTTCTTCTCATGTTCGCAAACTTTAGGAACCGCGCTGGCGTCTACAC
>NMRA01000001.1:3890984-3942421 GCA_002633005.1 Phoronis australis
TAATATGACTTACTGTTTTATACCAATATGCTCTATGACTATTTCCTGCCATCATATACGGTAAGACACAAGATACAAGATACTAATATGACTTACTGTTTTATACCAATATGCTCTATGACTATTTCCTGCCATCATATACGGTAAGACACCCGATACAAGATACTAATATGACTTACTGTTTTATACCAATATGCTCTATGACTATTTCCTGCCATCATATACGGTAAGACACCCGATACAAGATACTAATATGACTTACTGTTTTATACCAATATGCTCTATGACTATTTCCTGCCATCATATACGGTAAGACACAAGATACAAGATACTAATATGACTTACTGTTTTATACCAATATGCTCTATGACTATTTCCTGCCATCATATACGGTAAGACACAAGATACAAGATACTAATATGACTTACTGTTTTATACCAATATGCTCTATGACTATTTCCTGCCATCATATACGGTAAGACACAAGATACAAGATACTAATATGACTTACTGTTTTATACCAATATGCTCTATGACTATTTCCTGCCATCATATACGGTAAGACACAAGATACAAGATACTAATATGACTTACTGTTTTATACCAATATGCTCTATGACTATTTCCTGCCATCATATACGGTAAGACACAAGATACTAATATGACTTACTGTTTTATACCAATATGCTCTATGACTATTTCCTGCCATCATATACGGTAAGACACCTGACAGGATACTCACTTGACTGGCTGGTTTAAACCAATACGCTCTTTGACTATTTCCTATCATATATGGTAAGTTTGAATGTCATACTCCTAGTTTGACAACTTTCAAATCATTACCTGGCTCGTGAAGTTTGCTTGTTATGACGGATAGTTTCAGACGCTGAAGCAGCACCAGCGTTACTACAACCAATTTAAATCAAGCAAAGGAAAGGACACAATGAGGATTTTCTGGAAAACCAGATTGGACAGCGAAGGAAGTTGTTTTAACACCTGCCTTACCATGGACTACAGCGGCTTTAAATAGCGAAAAAATAACTGCCATTTGATGACACCATTTGTGGAATTGATAATGTGTACTCAATAGGTATATATTGATTTTAACACTAGTATTAGGATCTTATACTTAATTTGCTAGCAGATTCTTGATTTTTATGTTAACTTGTTTTGGCTTTCATTTGCGTTAGTGGCTCTTTCAGTGCATCCAGATGTTTTGAAGAACTCTGTAATAATCTAGATTATATAATGGTAATTCACAGAATAGTTGCCTGGGACAGCTGACCATTACCCTATATGGCAAGCACAGTGGTGAATTTCTTGTAATTGTTCTTGAGGTTCTTACAGTTGTTTACTGTTATTTGCTGTAGAATTTTGAATCACCAAGGTTAGTGCGTACAACTCACAAATTTGAAACTTGTATAAGCCCTACATTTCGTCTATAACAACTAAACGCTATCACACATGGGTAACAATTCGCAAAGAACGGGCAAATCCAAATGAACTATTGACATTAGAATTAAAACACTGATATTTATTTCTGTAGCTGGAGCAATTCTATGAATCAATGCCATGAAATAGAGCTATGCTACCAGCAGCTTTCTACTTTTGGCAGATTCCTTCTTTAGCCAATTATACAATAAACTGTGTGCAGTTTACAACACCGCAACAAATGGAGGTTCACTTTGGTATAATTTTTGAGTATTCAAGTACCAGAGAACCGAATATCTGATAGAGTTGATCAACAAAGTTATCACTAATATCCTGATACACACACATACAGTAATAAAAACGTGAATCACCAACACCAGACGTCCCAGGGTAGAGTTCAGTAACTCTAGGATCTCACTAAAATCTAGCCAAAATCATGCGTTCTCATTTAAAATACACGGCAATATCTCCCGTGATCTCATAAAGTTTTGCTTTTCATCAACGTCCTAGCATTACTACCCTGATGTAGCTGAGCAACATTTATCCCATGTGACACCAGTGTACAAAACTGAACCTCTATAAGAGGGGATGGTGAACACAATTTAACAAAAAATATACCTTGAATGGTGGCCAACACAGATCCTCATTGTATGTTAGAGGCAACACAGTGCGACAACCTGCTGAAAGGTCACCATCAGACAACTAAGAACACATATGTAGTTGCAATGACCCCCACTTGACCTTCATAAACTGAATGACAGACAGGCTGACAGAACCACAACTAGCAATTACAGACTCTTAAATCAAATCAAAACTGAACACTGCAATTACCTCAACAGTCAATCTCAAATAAACCACCATCAAAACAGAAAGCAATAACCAAAAGTTATAACAATCCTCAGTAGCTCAATGGTAGGTTCAGAGCTCCACTGCGTGCCCGTTATAGCTATGTCTGCCTGCTTGGGACACACTCATACAACTCAACTCAGCCCAAATTCCAATGGCTATCTTTATCACTACCAGGGCTTTCCTTCTAAAGATTACCTCATCCACAATCCCTGGACAGACCTCAATATTGCTACACACCTTCAAGTGGTATCAATATCCAAAAACCTTTCACATTAACAAAAGAGGAGTACACATGCAGGTCAGGTCAAATCTATTTGTCTTTGTAACAAAATAACTATCTTACCACAGGTTTCACTATCGACACAACCAAAATCAAGACTTTCCAAGCTCAGACATCCTTGCAGAAATACCTGGACTGCACAGCAACGGACAAAGCAGCTTTTACGCAGCAGCCATTAGCATGACAAAGGGCTCAGAAATTTCCTGGGGTACTGAATGCAAATTCAATACACTGTGACCTCAGTGACCCTAAGTCAGGTCTGGGGCAATTCATAGCATTGATAGATACACCAGCACAGTTAATGCTTACCGAGAATCTGACAATATAATCAGGTAAGCAGTGGTAGTACCAGGAAGATTTGTTTGATTTTACATTCCCACCTAACGAAAAACAATAAACACAACTTTGAATGTACTTTACAAGTTTACAAAATGTGAGATATCACCACTATCCGAACAGAGATTAAACTTTTGAACCAGGGTTCAGCAACCTCCAAGGCATCTGACTGGGTTACGTTATATAGACCCAATGGGAGATTTTCAGTAAGCAACAGGGGACTGATCACGTAGGACCGGTGACTCATATCGCCACCTAGCTGAATCAGAAATTACTTTGTCTTCGCATCGGGTCATGAAGGTCAACAGTCTAACTTCGTGAAAAGACCCTTTTACCGTGTATGTGATTACATGGAAGGGTGTTTTGAACAAAAGTTATAAAATGCCTCCTCGTCTTCTAGAGTCCACTAGTATCTAGTCCCACGTGACCAGTCGCCACGTTGCAATAGGAAAGTCTCCCATTGCGCAAACTATTTGCAGCAATAAACTTTTACTTATATGTAATGGAAGCTGAATTTTATCTCATAATTTAACATTCCAACATCACAAACACGCATCACGAGCACTCGCGAAGCTCTCTCCCTTCACTCATGTCATTTTGCATAAACCACGCTTTTTTTCTTCGTTTCTAGCAATAAAACACAATACCAGAGGTGAATTGAACATACGAAACACAACATAAACAACTTTCAGTTTTCTTCCGCACCGTTCAAACTGTCCATTGTGTAATAATGTAATCAAAGGGTAAATGCAGAGATATTGACTCAGGGTACAGAATTTACAAAGAATCTTGGACGTTGGGATATGTTTCATCGAAAATGCCAGTAAACTAGTTTGTACATCTGCTTGCCTTGCTTGGTTACAACCATGAAATAATCAAGCGAGTCAGTGAAAACCCTCATTTTTAAAACAAAGCCCATTTTCTCCAGTATTAACAGTTAACCTGAGAAAGTGGAAGTACCAGTCACAATATCAGTATGACCTCAAGCACACTACTTTAAAGCACTTTGCACACTCAAATTAGTCCTCACAGCTGATAGGAAGCATTGGTAAGTACTCACTTCGAGCATTCAAAGAAAAGGTTATGGTGACACGAGAATGAAGCCATCTTCCTTCAAGTGTAACATTCTGTCACTCAAATGTTTACATTTTCAAATCAGTCACTAGCTCAACACTATTGAACATATAGAAGAGCATGATCATACTTAAAAATGAAACTTGCACGATAATGGGCTACGAAAAAATTACAAAGGAATGCAGCTAGCTGTACAGGAACAGGTGTAGAAGATCACTTTTAAGGCAGAGTTAACACTGCAGTGGCGTTCTGGATTAGAGTTACACTAAGGTTAGGTAAAATAAAGCTGAACTCTAATAGCTCCAAAACAACAATTTACAGTCATAATGTACGAATATTGTTACGGTCAGCTCAACACTGAAAAACACATTTCAGGAATTTGACATGAAACTGTGCCCACTCTGCAACCAGATGACTTTTTCTTTCTCAACTCTTATGGAATAAGAGTTAATGCATTTATAGTGAAATTGGACATACAGCAACGCATTTTGTTGTTTTGAATGAACGATCACTTTTGCTAATACATTTTACCACTACCAATACAACTATCCTCAACAAAACCATGGGAATATGTGCAGATAGATGCATAACAATGCTGTCATCACTACTAACTATACGTTACTTTATTTTAAACAAGTCTTCCACAAATATTAGGACCATGTCACTGTAACATACCGCCATTGAACAATAACACATTGATGATACTGTCAACACAAACCACTTCATCAAAACTATCTAGCAAGTTAGCAACAAGATAAACTCACTCAATGAAACCAAACTTCAATACCTATGTGAAAACACACCACAAAACAAGTTGGTTTCAACAGTTCTTTTCACCACCAACCCATAAAAGTCAAACTCAGTGAGATCAACAGAGAAAATGGGAACAGTAACAGAAACAGTATGTTAATAAACCCTACTTACATGGGCTGCTGAAAATGAGGAGCCATCCAGGTACCCCTCTGGCTGGGATGCTGCTGTAGTGGGCTGGTAGGGTGTGCTCCTGGGGCAGGGCTGATGGGACTGAACTGTTGTTGATAGCCGGGTGAGGTCTCTCCACTACCAGGATTCTGGCCAACACCAATCTGATTGTTTACATATTGACTGATGCGAAACAAAGATCCTTGACTGTCTTGAGACTGTTGCTGGTGTTGCTGTTGCCACGACGACTGCCCATCCTGGTTGCCATGGTAGGGCTGGTCGAATTGAAAGAACTGCCCTTGACTATTGCCTGTGTTGAAGCTGGGACTAGTGTGGGGACTAGCATTGTAAGAGGGAGGAGGGGCATACTGGATACGTCCGCCGGAGTCCTGTGGGTAATGACTACTACTGTCACCATTCTGACCGCCAAACTGTGATGGAGGCAGAGGGGGAGGAGGCATCGACTGAGCAGCAGTCACTCCAGCACTGGCCTGTTCAGGTGTCTGGTTGTGGTGATTCTCATAGTGACGACGCAGGGAGCGAGCGTCGCAGTAACTCTTGTCACAGCTCTCAAATTTACACTCGTATGGCTTCTTACTCCGATGTGTCATCATGTGACCATTCCTGAAACAGCAAGCAAAATGTGCCCATTAATGAAATGAGATATCCAGGAAACAAGAGCAACAGTACAGTGTCATACACTGCGCAGCACCTAAAGTCTAGCTCTACAAAGCCCTCAGTCTGACGATGAACTTTAAACCTCCCGAAAGTTGCAAAAGACCCCATGATTTTACATGATCTGACATTTCCTACAAAATAAGTCAAAGATCATTAAATTGTGTTACTGTTATCCGAACACATTGCGAGCTTTCAGGTAACTAGGAATCTAGAAAGCTTCAACTAATGTGCTGCAACGTGTTAAACATGACATGATTGTGTAAGTCTGTACACACAAGCTTTTGCACAAGTTACCATGCCTCAATTCTCAGTCATATTCCTATACCACTGATTATCTTCAGCGATAGACTCGAGTTGGATGCACCAGCAATTGTCAGCAGAGCAATAAGTGCCAATGTAACACCCACGTAGCATGTTTGTTAGCATCCCTGCTACTTAACAAACCTCAGTCAGTATTTCATAAAAAACTTAGCCACCGGCAAAAAAGACCGCACGCTTATTCAAGTAAACACATAATCAAGTTGAGACATCACCAGTGTAGCTGATAACGTTTCTGTAACACAAAAATTGGATTACTTCGCAAAACATTTAATTAGTGCCTATGAACATCATATGTTATAATTACACGACCACTTATATATCAGAGCTCTGATTGGCTCAAACACAAAATGATAACTTCTGTTACATGGTGACATTCTCTGGATAGCTGTGGAACATCATTTTTCATTCATGCTGCCCGCCAGATGTCGCTACTTATGATCTGACCAATTACAGGCTGCAGATACCATAAACCCTGACTGTAAAAATAATATAAGCAGACGATGGCAGCAAACCAAAGGGTGTATGGACATAGCAATCTAATTTAAAAAATGAACAAATGAGTGGAAAGGAGAAACAGTGGTTGTACGAAAAAAAAAATATAGACCGATCCCTCGGGCATAACAGGACGTATAAGACTTTGATGTCGTATGAGAGGCTACTTTCATCACCACATCACACACCACAAAAAACAAATTCATTTAGTGTAATGTCAGGCAGTAATTATGTATGCCTGGATCCCAAGCTCATTTTACAGGCAAAACTGGTGGGCAAGGGCATCAGCGACTTTAAATCACCACAAATGTAGGACCATTCAAATTTAATAAACTAGTTTGATAACAATCTCGTACTATGAAACCTTTTGCCAAAAAATAGTGCAGATGGTCTAATGCACATTGCACAGGTTGCCTGACATTTGTGCCAAACAAGGTAGAACTTGATCAAGGTCCTGAGCCATCCAACGGTTAGCATACTGCCTTTAGGATACACAAGTGTAGATGTGACAACAGGGTCTGGCTGCATTAAGGTTGTATGATAGATAGCAACAATGATGTTGTATCATCATGCATCACATTGCTATTGTCTACCAATGCAATTGACAAATCATGCAACAATCAAACATAGTCTAGTGGATAATATATCAAATTTTAAGCAACCCAGCTGAGAAAATTAGCTCTTGTAAGAAAAAAATGCACGAAATTGGATAAAAGTCTGAAAAAATGAATTTGGCCACTGAATAGTGCCCTGCAATACAACAAAGAAATTTCAACCACAGAGACTCCTATTGGTGATCGAAAAGAACTCACAAGTGATCCATCCTCTTGAATGCCTTTGAACACAGCTTACACACGTATTTCCGTTCATCACTGTGGGTGAGCTTGTGCTTAGCAAGAGCGCTGGAGTTACTGAAAGTCTTGCCACATTGCTGACACTGGGCAGCAGTACGGCCTGGTGACCCTGACGACCTTGGTCGACCTTTGCCCCTTGGTTTTGGTGGCAGTGATGCAGGCTCTTGAGGCAGCGAATCGCCTGGAATAAACAAAGCACGTCAGTCAATGCATTTCAGTGGCTTGAAATTTCCAGAGTTTTTTTATTGGGGCCCTTAACCCTCCTTTAATTTTAATGCTTAAATCTGAACTCTTCCGCACTCTTTAAATCTGTTTAGTAAGTAAATATTTAAAGCGTTAATACTCCGCTGCATATTGTGCACAACATGTTTTGGTTTACCCTTAACCACATTCAGATAATTACCAAAGCAACAAGACTTCACCAAAATGCAAGAAATGAGCTCTTCAAAATTTTCTTGGGGTTCGGATACAAAACCTCCCAACTGGAGAGGAACACCCCCGCCTATACCTATTGCCATGTGATCTTCAGTCAATAGTTTGTACACTTAACAACATTTCGAATCTCGATTTTCGAAGCAGAGAGCCCTGGTGTCAAAGGTCACCAAAACAACGAAGGGTGAACATTGGATTGCTTACATGAAGATTATTAATCTAACATCACACTTTCTGACTTGATGCCAACAGAAACCACAGAAGGCATTATTCAAACACAGGGCTCTCGATATTGGGGCCCATAACCGGCTCAATTCCCCTCTCAAAAATATTCAAAAAAAAACCTCAGGAAGTCAAAAAAAAAAACCCTCTAAAATATGATAAAAAATTTCCCTCGTGGTAGAGGCACCTTTCCTCTCATGAGAGCGAGGGTCCTTAAATATTAACACTATCCAATTCAATAATTGTGCAATTCTCTCCAAAGTTAATTTCACACAAAAACCACGTGCTAAAATTGTTTTTATTCTAGGTGAGAAATTTTTGCCACTTCCCTATTATGAAACATCCTGTCTATCTCAACTCCACCGCAACTCTACTAATACCTTTCCCATAGCCTGGCAACATCGGAGTTACCATTGGTTCTCTGGATTAAACAACAGATGGCGTATTTGAATCATTCTCTCAAACTAATGGATTCTAGATTGATAAACATCACAATATCGATATGGACCTCTAGCCAATGACTTTTTTATTTTGCCCAGACATGTTTCTGTAATAAGATATAAGGTTGCTAATGAAAAACCAGGAAATGACAAACATCTCGCTGAGTTCTGCGTGACTGATATCGAGACCTCTAGCCATTACTCCAGCCAACATTTCCCACTGTAATACACACAACTCTACACTTCAATCCACCTACTTTGAGGAGTTCGGCTTTACCATACAGTAGAACTCCGCAAAAAACAGAAGAGTTGTGGTATTTATGGGAAAGCGACATTTGACAAAATTCAACTCCATGGTCTGCATTAAACTAAAAAGCGTACTACCCCACCATGGCGACCGAAGAGTTAAATCGCACATATATAGGTGGGCGTAACACTGAGCACGGATATTGTGACAATTCTTCCCATATTTAGAATGGACATTTATTTCATCAAATTTTACGTCCAAATTATACACTAGGTCCAGTTGGGCCTGTACAATGTTTATGTCATAAAGCAACATTTAGCAAATACTTTCCATAAGTTGAAGCAAGGTAATCAGATTTTGGAAAAACAGATAAATGTTAATTTTGCCTACTGTTGTTGTGCGAAATAAGTGAATGAAACCTTTGAAATGTCAGGGGTTGTAGTTTACAGGCACTACTGATTGAGCTCCACTCTCTGGGGGGAACATTTGTGCCAGTTACTTCATGCACAGGTAGTCAAGCAAATTACCATCGGAGAAGCTGGAATTGTTTTTGGAGGCTTTCATCAATCTGGGTGCTTTTAATACTCAGAAAGAGGTTTAACGGGACGAGGAAGTACTGTAGGTAATGTAAACCGTTGGTGTTTTAAAGTGAAAATAATGAAGATAAAAGTGGAAGTTTAGCTAAATGTTGACTAGCAGCAGCTTCCCTGCGACACGTCTCAATAGTACGGTTACAAGTATTCATTTGGAGCATGTAAACACAGAAGCTGCTATGCTCAAGATACCTCTGACATAACTTGGATTGCCTTGAAAGTTTGGGAACTCCCATATTTCAGCTATAATAAGCGTGGACACTAGGTGCTATCAAATACTACACCTATGACACAGCGCCACCTGACACACCGTAGCTATGTGACTCATTTGAACTTGACACAAGCATTGGTGTCAATCTGTCACTGGTTTATCAGTTAGCACGATTTGTGCCGATCCCCTTGTTCCGTCTGAACCTAAACCTGTATTAAGATGAGACCGATTACCTTTTCCTGCGAAACTGCACCTACTCATAGAACCCGCATTCAACCCTCTTTTGCAAATATATTAGAATGCATTTTTGGCTTAGTTTTCGTAAGATAGGTTTCAAGTTTTGCGACTCATTACGGAATATTAAAACTTTATTGGCATCAGAATAATCTAAATGCAAAATGGAAACCACCAGAGAACAACTGAGAGGCAGGTGTCCTACAGACACATAGCATTATGGGTAAATAGCGTAGAATCAGAGAGGCAGCTGTGGTGTTCCTTGAAGTAACAATTACGACATTCTTTAGGGGTAGCACGTAAGACCAAAGTTTTTGAGAGAAGCTGTGTTCAAACGACCACTGACACTGACCAACGTCAGTTTACTTAACACTCTCTACTATTTTGGCAGAGAAGTTCACTTCCCCACAGAATGTACAAAAACTAGCAGGGCTTGATTTGGCAACCTGCAGATCGCCAATGCGACATCAGATTTTGTTTGGCAGCTTGGTAAAAATCTGAATTCTCCAGCAACCACAATACAAAATGGTCTCACTACGAAGCATGCATGATTGTCAGTTTCCTTCTTAGATAAGAGCTGAACGAGAAATGCGTGCAATGTATCCCTGTTTTTTTCCCTTCCACTAAAAGAACAGGAAAAATCTCTGTGGCGAGTCTGGGTGTCGTGGGACTCTTGTCCCTTACGCATAGTCCCAAATGTCTGGCTTTTTCATTTTCAAATTAGGCAGCTATACGTCATTTGTGAAGGCCAGGAATTTCCCACCTTCTCTTACACCAGTGTTTCCTTATTTTGATGATCTCATTTCCCATTTGGTAACCTGGGAGTTTTGCCAGGTTGGATTTGGCAAGTTGATGTTTTACGTTAAGTGTCGAGCCCTATGTAGTCACCAAAGGAGTTGGCGAAGCTCAGAATATTCGATCCACAACAAATGACCGGTGGTGACGCCAGTGTATTTTTTAGTTAGTACATGCAAACTCATCGAAAACCTAAGTCATATAGCCAGGTACTGGTATAGTGAATACAAAATAACGGATATACACTTGATACATTGCCAACTACCAGTGAAATTATACCCACCCATCTCTATTACTCTCTCCCACTGATCAATTTACAATGCATAACTCCAATTTATTTTTAGCAATGACCCACGTCACTGGAAAAAACTCAACTGGCTGGAATACCTTACGACCAACTATTAAAAACAAGCACTACCCAAACAATATTACACAACTCTGTGCCCGGCAATCCACTTTGAAACCCAACGCAGTCCTGTGTCAACATCTTGAACTGCCAAAAACGTTTAAACACAACATGATACACATGATCAAGATAGCAGTCACTACCCTTCACAATAGCTGTCCCATACAAGAAAATCAATGTAGATGACCCAGAACCAATCCATTCACAAACTGTTGAGCTTATACACAATCTATACTGAATAGTCCACAGAGTTCATTCATTGACCTTGATACCAAACATGGTTAGAAAGTTATAAACAAAAGAGCCATAAAACACTCACCTGTCTTGTAACTATAAAACATCAGGACTTGAGTAATGTAACCATAAAATTATAACTACGTTTACATACTAATTTCATGGCTTAAAATGAAAGTAAAACGCGAAGACCAGCTTATTTCAAGCTGACTCCTTTGGGGGAAATCCTGACACACACATTGAACCCTGAGGCAGGACACTCAACACTGGTTGGCACCCAGACCCTCAGGTTAACCTGAGCTAAACAAAGACTTATCAATAGATAGTGTGGGAGGTCAAACAACAACCCTGGAGAGGCATTGTGTCTCTGTGGAATGTCCCAGCAGCTGATCAGCATGTTACTGGGTCTTTCAAGCACACAGCCCAGCAGATGTGAGAAACCGCAGTCTAATAGAATCACCAAACAAATTTCATGAGCTTTTATTAATGAACCAGCTGTTCAACAAAAGCAATGTTTGTCAAGGTAAAAAGGAGACATTATGAAGATGGCACACGTGTCCAGTTTCACATAATAGGGGAGCTTTTAAAGGTAGGAAACCTTTCTTTCTTGGAAAATGAGCCCACAACTATTAAATGAACAATTAACTCCAGCATTCTATTATGAAACAACTTCTTTCTCTACTAATTCATTAAAACCGAGTTCGCGTGCACCAGCACTGTTGCCTTTGTTAATTGAAAACCTAACACTAACAATAAACTTTGTCATCTCTCATTAATCCTGCATGCAGGTACAACCATTGTTTTGGTTCACAGACTGGGCTGAAACCCAATGTTTTGGTTTCTTAAGATGGCGTTTCTAATTACAGATGATAACACCATGGACCAAATAGAGCTCACTGATTGTTTCTTTGGAAGATAGCAATGCCAGTTCAACCTACTTAGTGCTAAAACCTCAGTGGTGTTCAATACTTTAATTAAAGGGCTATTTCATTTTTCCTCACCTGCTAAAATGCAGATAATGGAGCGGTTTACTGAAAGACACGTTTCAAAGCTTTTCATTTCCTAACATATTGTTTGAGACGTCAGGAAGGAAAAAAGAGTGATGGGGTTGGCTAACCAACCACAATTTGAAGACAGTAGAAGATGACCCTTCACTTCTTTTGGACGGTACAAAACATTTCAAGTTCAAAAATACCCTTGAAAACAGCAAGGATCGATGAAATTTTATACTACCAGGTATGACACTTTTGCTTGTTGCATTTATTTGCACACTACCAGATTCAAATTTGGTGTGACGTCATGAAATGTCTGAAACTGTTATCAGCCAGTAATAACAAAAGATATTTTGCCCCAATTCTAACTAGAAAGAATTCTAATGTCTGTACTTGATTACACATCATGGCTGTGACCTTATTTTACAAAGAAACTATAAACAATAACATTTGCGCCTAGATTTGCAGTACATTTCAAAATTGTCAACTACTTTCTCAGAAAAAATGCAAGTGGTGGAAAATATTGGAACTAGAGGTTGCGTTTTAGACACATTGCACTGATCACCTGGTTATGGAAATCTTCCTGTATTTATTAAAATAGCACGACTTGGTGATTTCCTGTAGGCAGGTCATGTGTCCCTAGAGCTGTAGGCTGAGAAGCCTTTGATATGCACAACAAATTTCTACTAGATATTGAGGAGTCTTGGCTTGCATACAACACTTCGGACAACGTGAGCAAGTCATGTGACCTGTGATGTATTGATGCGGAGTTGCTGTGCCCAGTAATTATTTGGACCACCTGCCAATGCCAAATATCAAGCACATTTTAGTGGTAAAAATGTAAAAACTTATTTGTTGACATTCGTGGCTGGTTTAAACTGATAACATGTGTGACCATGGTTCAAACTCAATACAATTACAAATGTCCATGATCCTTTGTTTTTTAACCAGTGGTTTTCCTTAAAACCATCTTCACTCACTGTATGCCAAAAACTCCTAAAATCCGTATCTAGTTGACAGGAATTTCCTACTAACACATAAATTTATGAATTATCTTATTTTTTCACGTTCTTGGAAATTGGCACCAAAAAAACAGAAGATGGTCACAGATATACCTCACTGTCTCAGATGCCTAATTGCCAATGCCACTGAAAAGACAGTGGGTAGAATTTCCCTGGCTGGTCACCCAGATGGCAACTGAATATTCAGAGAGTGTAAAAGGCACGCTATCTTCCCAACTTTACATTATGGTGTTTTTATGCTGATTTTGAGGTAACTCTTGGACCATGTCTCGGTGCTCCAGCAGCTAAAAACGAACAACACAGGCACGCAATGGCAGAGGTTAAATATCACGTCATTTCCATAAATGGTCACACTGCCTAAGGTTTTTGGGAAGTCTTGATGTTCAATAGGGTAGTTATAAAGGCGTACCAGTCAGTGGGAACTTCCGAAAGAGCCCCTCCGTAAGGGCTATTTCGGAAACCAGGACTGAAAAAGTCCCCCTGGAAGGTCTTTCCAGATCGTTTTGCATTTCTGATGTGGGACAAAGGTATGCAAAATGTGGTAAATTATCATTATCTTTCAAGTTTGGTCCTTAAATATTTCAAGTCTACCGATTACTTATCAATGGAGGTGTTACGGGCTCTATAGTAGCCAAACCACTGGCTGGTATTACAAGTGAACCATCAAGAAACAGATCATCTTTTCCAGTGCCACCATCTAATCTGAAGAGCAGTACTCTCTCTACAGCACTTTTAAAGGGCGCTGCAGTAACCAGTACAAGGTTATGAAAGATCCACGCCACTTTTTTCTGCAAAATCAATTCCGAGTCCTAGGGTGCTCTCAATAACATCAATAATATCAGCTATGATTTATTTCATGAATGAAGTGAAGACATTACAAGAATGTGCTCACGATTTCAGATCTTCGTGTTGTTGTACTGCAAGATAATTGGAATTCTCGATGCCGGGTTTGGTTTGCGATTCCTGGGGTGAATGTTGTGATTCCTGGGGTGAATGTTGGTCAGTCCAAAACATACAAACGCTATTTGTCTTTAAATCTATGGGTGGGTCCCCATCACTTACAAGTGTAGATGACTTTTCTTGGCATTACTTTAACTAGATCAGAGTATCTGCATGCATACTTTGCATGCCCTCAGTTACAGTGGGGAGACAAAGACATAGATTTTTTTTAAGCCTGTGTGTGAAGCAAAGGTAATGAGTGATATATTGTCGGTCTTATAGGTCTCTTGGAGTGCGAAAGCACAATTTCTTGGTAGGTATTTTGTTCATTTTTATATAAAGCGAGACCAGCTAATTAGCTGGAAACAACTGTGGAGTCGCCTGGCTCCTTCTACTGGGGATTGATGACTGTCTGGTTCCCACAAAAGTTGTGTTACCCTCTATCGGTGATCATGTCTATTCAGAGAAAGGTTCTTGACTTTAAAGATGTTCGTGCATAGTCCTAACTATGCTAATGAATAGCAGCAACTTAACGAATGCTATTTAACATAATCTAAACTAAACAAAGTGCAGTTGTACTTGTTGACGACTTGTAAATGTGAAAACAAAAAAAAATCTGCAAATAAGTGACATTTGCACTCATGACGTACCTCGTGGGCTCACATAGCCCGCATCATATAGTGTTATTCCCCAGTACCACGCCACTATACTTACTGGGCACGGTTCAGTGATTTGCGGCAACTTATTTCCGACACAAAAACATTTGATAATTTTCAACCTACTTCATATTCAGATCATTGCTATACGTTGTGCTTCTAACTAATTTGGCCAGGCAATTACAGTGATAAGTAATTAGCGTGCAAGTTCCACTTTAACACAAACAGCCTCTCTAAAACCTTGTTCAAACCAAGAACTTTCACCGGATAATAATATCCATCACAATCAAATCCATGCAGTTAACTTTTTTGAGTAGTTCATTTCCTCAAATTTCTCAACAAAATTAAACATAGACATTTTTCCTGCAGTCATCATGAAACAGGTGGTCAAGAATATTTTGACAATTCATAGATTTGGTCAGCTTTAGCCACCTTTGAAAATTATTTTTCAGCAGAATCATTGAAGAATTAACAAGCCCAAGAGTCAAACCCTGACTTGCATGTTTTACAGGCTGTAACCGTAGAGTCAAGGTCACATTTCTTGACAGTCGAACACAGTTATCCCAAAGATACCTTTACAGGAGGGGGAAAACTCTTATTTCATTTTGACTAACTATGGAAGGTCTTTAATGTTTTAGACTAAATTCTAATGAGCTATATAACCTTTTTAACTCTTGAGAAATTTTAAGGAAGTATTCTTTTTCATTTTCGTCACATAAGAGGTACGCGGAGCACAGATGATTTTTTGCTCATTTCAACCACAGATGTGAAGATTTAAACTTTTTTGGTGTTCGACAGACTGCCTGCTCACTGCCAATGAACAACACATGAACTGTACGATACCGGCACATTCACATGTTTCGCTACGAAGAATCTATCCACTATCGAAGCCAAACTCCAAACCTCCTGCTGATGTTTTGTGCAAAACCTTGCAGAAAATGTGCATTATTATTAAAATCAAACCTACCACGTTCATCAAATAAGGTTAAAATTTAAAAGTCAAGTTACTTCTTCAGGAATACCGTATTCGCCGTAATAACCGCCCAGGGCGCTTAGAAAAGTTCGGTTCAAGGGGGGCGCTTATTATAACCCAAGGCGGTTGAAATCGGTCTCCGAAACGGGTGAAATCGGAAGCTAAGATTCATCAAATTTACGTTCTTTGACGTATCTGTAATCTATGAAAGACTTCCAACAAAACTGTGGTGCATTGCTATCAAACTTAGCTGCTAAATTACGATCATTTTACAGAAAATCGTGCTCAGGGGAATCCCAGGGCGAAAACTCGCCGACTGACTGCCTCAAAATCTCCGTCTTCGATATGGCGNACATGGAGAGAAGCAAAATTGGAGGATTTTGTAAAAAGAAAAATGGTTTATCTGAATCAGCAATCTGTCGATCATCGCATTCCTGCATACTTAAGAATATCAAAACGCCATATTATCTATTATAGAATTTTTTCAAATATTAATTAAATAATAGGAATATATTATGAAGTGAAATGACAAATACGTTAATTTCAACCTGTTTTGCTCATTTGCCTAAGATGTTTTGGCACTTCAAATAGCACACTGCACATTCCCTTGATACTAAAACTCATCAAACGACAGTAAACATGCATTGCATCTTATACATTATTTAGAATAAATCTTGCAAATTACAAAAATCCTGCGGCCTTAGAGTGTAAAAATCCCATCTAAGATGTAAATCCAAATACAAAAACAACAAATCGGTCACTAAAAACAAAATAAGGAGACACCAAACAGAGCTACCAGCATAGCATAGAAACATGGAGTCAGTTCGTCAACTCTTGGTGCCTACAGGGGTTGAACCACATAAAAAGACCGTAAAAGAAACAAATTTAACAAACATATTACACATTATGCTACTGATCAAACAAGTTTGTTTCAAGGACTTTTGAAGGTAGTTCAAGGTTTATTCAATGCAAATTCAAGGCACAATTTTGTGTGCGTTAACCCAAGCCCCTGTCGCAACTGTGAAAAATCTTTGAAAAAGGGAAATGAATAGGCAAACTTGATATTGTACATTGTTAATTACTATAATGCAAAAAATGCAAACTATGAATATTGATACTTAAGGTTATTATTGTGAGAACCATGATGATCGCAAGACATTCACAACCACAAGGCAATGAACTTGTCAAAAATCTTGAAATTTGTCAACGAGACAAATGACATCTCTCACCAAGCACCTGAGAATTCAAGGGTAAAATTCCGGTTTTGGCAAGATCTACTTCTACAAGACAAAGAGCAATGCTTGTGCATTCTCCAATCTAAGTGTTATGACCTTTCACACCATACTTATTGAACATGCTCTTTAACTTCCCCATATTATTAAAACAGCATCACTCAAAACAATTTATTTGAATTGCATGTAACGACCCCTATTGGGCATAATATCACTAGCGTCAAAAAGCAACGAATTTGCCTTTTAGAATTATCTGACTAGTGATGAGCGTCACCTGACTTAAGCTTTCATGAAATGTTACCACAGTTTTTAAGCTTAAACAGGAAGCAAACATGAGTGTGCACTTGGTTAGAAAAAGCAGCTGTTGTGCATGATTTATTTAAACCCATGTTTTTGGCAGAAATAAAAAACAAAATACGATACACCTATTTACAATAAAGACCCCTGTTCCAAGAAAACTGACTTAGCCAAGACAAATCTTAACATTTAGTCAATTTTAAATTTGTCTCAAGTCCATGTCAAGAAAGAGATCTAAAGTTTGACTTATGTTTTTTACTTAAGTTTTGTCTCAATTTTGACTAACTTACCGGATGTGGACATTCAAAAGTTTGAAAGTTGAGACAAATCTTAAGACTCGAGTCAAAAGTGAAGTCAGTTTCTTGGAATGGTCCCCTGGTCTTTCAAATATTTTCAAGACTAAAAGCTGAAATTAAGTGCTTTTCAAGGCCAGAATTAGATTTAAGGACTATACAAGGCCAAGGCCCAAAATTCAAGGGTTCTTTTTAGACTGTACGAAGCATGAGAGAAAAACAGACATGCAACCACGTGCTGCTCACCTGTATTTGATGACTCGTTCTCTGGCAGACCAAATCGTGTGTTGGCCTCCTGATAACTATGAGGTGAGATGGTCAGATCCTGCTGAGGTTCCAGGTAGTTCTCTGATGGTTCTTCAAACAGATCAAAGCTGTCGGCGCCGGGATTCTCCGGAAGTCGCATTTCGTTCACGCTACTTATAGTTCCCAGAATTCCTTCGGCATCCAGCTGAGGTAAGCTAGACGTGACGGCAGCATCGAAGCTGGCGTCAGGCAACATCTCCTGATCAGTGTAGTTGATTGCACTAAGCATGGCATCGCGAGGGTTCCCCGTTTGGTACTGCAAAGCACGCGTTGCTACCACACTGCCAGTCTGTGACGTGTCAAAGCCAGGCTGGGCAAGAGTCATCTTTACGTCATCCGGAGACACATCTAGGTTTTGATTGTTTTCCTTAAAATTTATATACTTGAAATGTTGTTGATTCACGGCATGAGGCGAACGGTTGGGATCAGACATTTGCATGGGATAGTTCTGATAAAGGTTCAACTGGAAAGGGTTGTTGAAAGTCTGACTGTTGGAGAGGGTCATCTGAGATGGTGGGGGCATGAGATTGAAGGTGCCCGTATTGTGAGCCGATGGTGACTTCGCCATTTGACCGTTATTGTTGTCAAGGTGATGATCATCGCTGGAGGCCGAGTTGTGACGGAACTTAGTGGCCATGGTCTTTACCTCATGGTTACCATAGGAACCTGCAATTCAAACATATAGAATGCAAAGATGAAATTGTCAAATTAACTACTTTCAGTCACTCCATTCATGAAGGAACCAAATCAAAAGTAAAGTCTCCTCTTTTATGCACACACAATCTGCCAACTTTTGTTAAGTTCTACTGAGGGAGTTGGAATACGTAAAGTAAACAAAAAATGAAAATTGATACAGGAGTAGCCAAATTTGCCCCAAAATCATCCTCATCCATTGCCATGTCCATAAGAACAAATCCGACAAATTTTGTGTGAAGATCTGCAATGAGTTTAGGTGAAGATTCACCCCTTCATTACAACTACAGGCAGAGCCTTTACACAATCTTGCTATCTCTAGTCAAGATTACAGCCGTTCACTCCTGAACGGATTGTTTTAAAGTTTAGCGCTTTGTGAAAGTTCAGAACAAAGTGGTAAAAAATATTTTGTGTTTTTCCAGTAGAATACATTACCCTTGTACTGATTTCTCTTTATTGGTTACCAAGCCATTTTCGCACCCAGTTTAGGGTCAGAAGTTTATTCGGAAATTAATGTCTTCATGAGTTGCTTAACCAGTACATGCCATGTAGGCAATTGCATTCAACAGATACCCTAGATGACTATACGTTTGTTGGGCACCAAGCAATTTTCATTAGCTAAGACTGCTTTATGGAAAAGACTTCCGTGTGGTATCAGGATAAGCTTTTCTGTAAGTCTTTCAAGACTCCCAAAACTAATAGTTATATCAAGTCTGTGACTTAGGTGCCTTATTACTTGGTGAATTCAAATTTCTCCAATTACGTTGCTTTGTCATAAAATTTATTTTGTTCTTTTGTTCGCACGCTACAGATTGCAATTCTTAACAGATCAATGTGAAAATTGCACGCACGTGTTTCATGAAAGACTCATTTTTGGTTAAAATCGGAAACCAGATGGAGCTGTTGTGACCATTTTCCCCTTTTTTGGTTGTGGAGTCATAGCTCCGCTGTTTCTGGTGACATTTTTCTGATTTTTTTTCTTTGGATAAATCATCGAAAGAGCTACCGCAAATGTCCCATTTGTTTTTCTCTAGGTCTTACCATTTTCAAGATGTTCGAGATTTCATGAGAACTGGTCTCTAAATAACTAAGTTTTTGTGCCACATCTTCTGCATCCCTGGACAATTCAGCGTAATGGAAACCGTTACTTGGTACAACTTACCGTTCTCACGATATTAGAGATTTACTGCTCAGATGACTGCTCTTTTGTTGACTACTAAGCTAAAGTTGTACTTTGTTAGTCTATCATATCTGTGCTAGGGATTGCACGTTTTATCTCACTGACATGAAATTTACATGTTAATTAATTCAATAGCTTGAGGACTTTTGTTCTTATACGAAATTGATGGTGCTGTGACGACCATTTTACAAATTGTTTATGAAGTTCCAGCTCTGCGATTGTTTGACTGAACCTTTTCGAATTTGATACGTGAATAGTCAAGGTTCCACTGAAGCTGGCTGATAATTACTGAAAGGTATGTCTAGTTGCACACATTTTGGGAGCTAAAATTCTGATGAGACGGCATTCACAAAGACACATGAACTGTTAAAGAAGTCTTAGTCATATGAATTAGAGCCGAGCACGGTGCTTACAAGTGAAAATTAAAAAATTTCAGGGGTGAGCAGTTAGTTAAGTATGGACATTAAAGCAAATGAGTACCACATATGTGGACGCATAATTCAGGGATATTCCTGGAATGCGCCTTTGAGCCATTAGCATATATAAAAAATAAAAAGGCGCAAGTACATTGCAACAGTGCGCCCCCTAGGCGCATCTTTTAAAACCCAACACTCTTCAAAAATGCAAGATTCTAGTCAACTTACAGCCAGTCGGGTAAAACATGAGTCTGTTATTTCGATTACCCTTGGGGGTTTCTGTTTCAAATGACACAACTTTAATTACACTAAGTCTGCTGGACACAACTTTTTTGAAAAAAGGCACACTTTTTATCATCAGGTTTGCCCAGAGGGCACAAGTTCAAACCTGGTCAGGAATATCATTGATAATTGCTTAGCTACATTTTAGCTTTACTCTATCTGCCCACCATAAAAGAATTATTGAATTCCATAGCTCACCTGGGCAGTAGTATGGTCAAATATATGCCTGGTCCTATATTTGAATACTTGACACAAAGGTCCAGTGAATGACATATGTCAAAACATAACCCTGACAAGTATACATTAGTTTCAGTACAGCATCTAAACAAACTGCCAAGTTGGTCTAAAAAATATTCACAATATTTCTGTACATAGACAGTCAGTGCAAACTTTCCTGGCACAAAACAAATGAAAACGCACTTCTAAGTACTTGGCTCATTACATGCAAAGTAATTGCAAAAGCATCTCAAAAAATGCAACTAAGAACTGAGCTTTTATCTTGCAAAAATGCTCGCGAGAAATAATCAATAAGTATTACCACGGCTTGTCAACGATGCACAATCAAGGATCCAGGTGTTAAGTTACTAATGGAATTGTCTGAACTGGTTTTACCACTTAAAAGACTTTTTAAAAATACCTCATTACATCTTACAAGGTTTTATTTTAGGATGTAAGAAACTTTTCTCATGAAATGCCAGGCTGTGTGCAGTACAGACACTGCAGATTGATTTTTACTTTAAAACTAAAAAACCATTTTTTGAAAGCGGGCCGACATATCGAAATAAAGTGCATTTCTAGACCCTGGCGATGGGAGTATTTGATGGACTATGTTCAGCGCCCTCTACAGCTCACCTTAGTGATGGAAATTCAAATTTCAATGCAGTAGTATTTCACCGAGATTATAATTTTTTTGCAATCACCAAGCCACCAAATTGCTACTGTTATGCACTTGGGATTCACACAACATAAAATGTGTGCAAAACAAAAGAAATCGGTTAAAACACGTTAATTTAGGACAAAATATGGCAGACAAGGAAAATTTTCTAGCATAGATTTCATGGTTAATGAAGACTTAAGCAATGAGACTTTTCAGCATTACCAGCAATTTGTAAACTAGGTCATCCGCCAGGTTCTCTGCGTAAACTAGGTCATCCGCCAGGTTCTCTGCGTAAACTAGGTCATCGCTTATGGACCAGTTAGCGCTTCACTCTTCGCGAGTCTCACTGGAGAGAAGCACCAGGAAGGTTGTTCTACATTTTGTAGCCCAAATTACCAAAGTTCAAATAAATTCCGCTAACTTGAAAGAGGAAAGACAAAACATATTATTACAGATATCTGGCCAATATCATGAGCCACCACTCGTAAGCAAATCAAAGATGTCCTTACTCGTTGCCTTATCTCGCACTACCTCAATCGCCTAGTTTTCAGTTCGCAGTGCAACGATACAGTTCTCATAAATTCAACTTGTAATGACCCCTTTCAATTTTAAACCATGCCCGAAGTACTCGGAAACAAATTATTGTTAGGCAAAACGAGGTTTTTTCCCTGAAGTGCATCGTAAATATCTGAGGTGAGTTTTCCGCAAACAGCTACTTTGGTTTGAGAGCTGAATTTTAGCTCCCATACTACTATGGGCCGGGCCGGTCAAGGGCCAATTCCTGTTGTACGCACTACTTATAGCATTGGAATCAAACTGCTATATATAGAGAAAACGTTTATTAGTACACTGGTGTGAATATTATCAGTGATTTAACCAAAAACTTCGAATTAACTAGACCCACTAATGTTAGTCTATGATGATAAACTGATATCAAAAGGCCAAAATTGGCAATTTTCGGCAACCCCATGTTAAATACAAAATTTTGTCTAATTTTCTTCAAACTCCTACATTTCAATCTTGGTTATACTGACATCTGTTGGGTCTATCGGCAACTAACCGCACATGAAAGGCTTGGTCGAAAATTATCGTTTTCTTACATGCACTTTCGGGTTTTTAGCGGCGATTCCACTGATCGAAGCGACAAAATAAGCCAAAACTTTGGCCATACCATGTTAAACATAAATTTTTTTCCAATTTTGCTGAAACTTGGCCACGTTTTTAACAAAATACTTATCTATGTTATGTGCTATCGGCAAATGTGATTGATTCACAAATAAGACCCTGACGCTGTGTTTTCTGCGAATCCCATGTATCCTGAAGGGGGCTAACTGAGTGATTTTCGCGCATGCGCAGTTCACGGTTTCAATATTGCTGGTAATGGTGCAATATGTAAAAATAAACTTAAAAAATAAAATGATCACGACATTTGAAATACATAATGCATCTTCAAGCGAATGACTGGCTAAAACAAAGACTAAACAAATGGAAAAGGATTGGTTGACAACAAAGTTAACACTGAGACATCAATGCTAAGCTTAGCTCATGGCAGTTTAAGTACTTGACCTATCTGAAGTACTTTAGTCGTGGATGTCTAACCTGCAGTCACATATACTCTTACAGTGACTCTCACTGCTGGATAATGATGCCATTTTCATGTTTGCTGTCACCAGTGGCAATCAAGAAAGTACTTTTTGAGCACTGACATGAGTGTCGCCAACCTTACCAATAATGTCATAAAAACTATTCTCTTCCTTGAATCAAACTAACAGTTTATGGGTTCTAAAAAATTGATGTTATCCTGCTTCAAAAATTGTACCACCACCTACTGAAAATTAATATTTTCGCCAATCCAATCAACTTGCATACCATTGGTTTCACTTCATTACCAGTAATTACCAGCAAACCAAATTTCTGAACAAAATTTTCTTCCACTGCTACCATCAACCGTAAGATATAAAAACTGAGCAACTGGCATGTGTCAAAAACATACAATTTGGAAGTTGACGACAGAATTTCTTTTTTACATAAGCAGTAGAGTTATGCAACAAAATTCACTCCCTGCATTTCGGCCCTGATCACTTGTCTACGTTGAGTTCTTAACCAACGTGTTTTAGGGAACTTAGAACATTACTAGTAAATGCTCATCTCATCTGTAGTCGAATGCACCGGCAACTCAAGTCACAGGCATACACTACATGCGAGATTTCAGGTTTGGCCAACTCCAATAAAATCTGAAGCGTTTTCTTGAGTAGCTGATGGTTTCCATGTTGGCAAAAGAAACAAGTAATGAAACGAAACTGATTTTATGAGAATAAAAGGCCAGATTCTGCATGCATGTCATACAGTTGAGAGCTCCACATGTTGATATGAGTTTCATTACGAGGTGACTGATGAGCAGAACTACTCGAGCGGTGTGTAATTTTGAAGTTGATATAAATTTTACACGCATCATTCCCTAGCTGTATTTTGACATTAGCCTGCTGGAAGGCTAACTCTTAGTGAGTTAGTGAGATTCCTATCGAGCTCTGTGGTACCAAAAACTTTTGTATTTTCAACAACAACATGCCGGGACTTCACAAGTGCCAGTTTTGAGCAGATCTTTATTTATAGAGTATAGTAATGACACTCTTTGCCTTGACCTCTTTGTAGCCAATCTCATTAACTTGGGCATCAGAACCCATAAAGACAGGGCACAACTGCCACCATAGTCTAGAATGAGTAGGTAAACTGCAGAGAAATTTTTCAGTTCTAGTTTTTTACTAGGGACATTCTGGGCTAATTTGCGGAAAACCATCGACACACTGAATTTCCAGTGAGACACTGCGACCAACTGGCATACTAAACCTGAGCCCACATTCATAGCTTATTATGTCCTGCCACAGCAATGATGCCTGTCACTCAACCACAACCAGCAAAGCAGAACATCTCAAATATCCAACCATGTCAGAAATCAAAATGTTTAAATAAGCATTCAGTCATAAACCACGATAGTCGGACATTACGTCACATAAGGGCTACAGCTAAGGAATCTTTCCCACCCTGTTATTATTTGAAAGTGACCTTGATATGAGTTTTTGACTTCTCAGCCAGGCTTGAAATTTGACTGCCAAATCATTGAAAATAACGATTGCGGAAAAGTGTTCCCCTGAATGAAACTATCAGATACCTTACATAATTTGTTTGCAGATAATTATGACTGCTCTGAACTTTTTCAATGCTCCATTTAAAGCATGTCACTCAATCAAAAATCTTGAAGCTGCGCGTGTTTGGTTAAGCAGTTTACATTTCCCAGATCGAACATTGTTCAAAACCAGGTTGACCGAGTTCAATTTCAGGTCGAATTATGCCAGTTGGTACAATTTTACAGGTCAAAATTGCAAAATCTAGGTTGAACTTCTTGATCCAGAAGACGTTATGGCAAATCATAGTTTTAAAGTACTACACTTAAGCTCAGAGGTACACACGCAGATAATCTAATGAGACTAACTAGTGCAAAACGTTAGGGACCCAGCATAAAATGTCTATTTGGTTATTGTTTACAATCCGACTCTATAAACGTACATACTTGATACCACTATTTTCTGAATCCTCTAGTCACGGTGATTCCAAAAATGTACTTGTACTGACTGGTCGCTTCTTATTCATAATTTCCGAGTTTTTCCAAGGCGTTCATTTGCAACTCAGATTTAGTGAGGCAGCCATTTTTTAAAGTGCGACACCTCTCGGCAGGATTGATAACTAAAAGTTAACCTACAGTGAAGTTAATTCGACGCAAAATGTGTTTCTGTTCGCGTATTTTAGTATGTCAGTGATATCAGTTATCTTATTACCTAATTCCACTTGTTTGAAACAGTTTGTTGTCTCTAAAACAACACATGTCCCCAATAAAACGAGCCGCAATCATGTCCGCGAGATGTCAAGTGTTTTCAAAGACGTTATTTGACCGCGAGAACACGCACTCTCGTGTTTTTTCTAAAGAAGTTATGAAGAGGCAATCCTTTACAAATGACTATTACTGTTTTTTACTCAGAGTTTCTTTAACATGCCATGTAGTATCTTCACTATACTGGCCAATTTTTGGGTCTTTTTTGACACATGCATGATCGTTGTAGTTATCATTCCTGCCTAGAGGTGTCGCAGTTTTATAATGGCGGTCACTCGAGATCGGCTGCCGCAATTGAAACAGTGCATCATGAATAACAAGAGCCTAATCGGTATGAGTAATACATTTTTGGAATCACCATAATTACCATGATGAGAGGAGTCAGAAAATATTAATATCAAGTATGTATGTTAATGGAGTCGGATTGTAAACAATAATCGTCTATTTTTATTCATTGGCATAAACTTTGATCAGGTACACTGCAATGTCATTGTGTTAGAATCTGAATACAATATAGGCATTATCCAATACAAATAAGGAAAGATTACACCCGTTGGCCTTGAGTCATCAATAATAATTAAGCGCTAATAACAAACAGAGAGTGATTAAACTTAGCCCTGTTGATGTCGCGCAACAATACAGAATCAAAAACAAAATGTGTCACGACTCAACAGGTTAACTGATTTCAAGGTTTGCGAGCGAGGACATCTGGAGAACATATAACTTTAGTACTCAGAAAAACATCCAAAAAACAAGTATAAGAATAATCACATGAATAAAGGCAAGCACTTCAAAAGGGCCCAGTAGCACAAATTCATTAACAGCTATCCACCCTGCAGGGCGGCCATTGTATTGAAACTGGTGCAATTGTTCTCATTCACATTCTCTGGTTCAAAACATGGAATTCTTGTTTACAATCTCAAATTGGCTGATTTGATCAGGATGTCTAAAGTGAGTTCCATGATTTGAACAACAAATCAATAGGTAGGCTCGTCCCCAACTCCAGCCACTTGCCAATGTATTGGTGTTGTTTTCTCTCTTGTCTAGGTTACAGTAGAGTTCAACTATAAATTTGTCAGCTGATCCAAATTTGCAGTCTAAATTCAGTCAATGATTCGGTCACATACCATATTTACGTTCAAACCATCGCTTCATAGGTGTCCGTGCAGTTGGTGTGATGCACTAAATTTACTAATGGTTTCGGAAGATCTCCAATCAAACGTATTTCCGCCTAAGTACGTACACAGATGAAGGCAGGGACGGAGCAAAATGTGAACCGAGCACAGTGACCTCATTTCACCAGCAGACATGAGCTCGTTTCAAACTCAAGTTTCCCAACAAGTGCGCATGCAATAGGTACGATTCTTATGTCTTAGTATTCTCCGTATATTTAGGTTTTGCACAGACTTACCAAAAAGCGCGGATCGCCCCGGATTTATGGAAATTGCACGATAAAACTGCTGCACCTTTTACTCGATCGCAGATGGAATCGCTATACGTATCAGCTCGAGACGACTTACTTGTAATATTTTACACATTTGCAAAAATAGTGCAGTTGGTCTTCTTGGCACATCTCAAAGATTTTTTCTATATTAAGAAAGTAAAAGGATTTTTCAGTATATTTGCTTTTTTAAGGACATATTTTTTAAACTATACATGTCTGTCTGGTTTTGTTACGATAATTTACCAGCTTAAACATTGCTGAAAGAAGTAGTTCTTTAACAGGTGCTTCATGGGTAACGTGACGTCATGTCGAATTTCAATATGGCAGACGAACTGCGGAATCGGAAAGTAAAGGACACATTACGGCCTTCTGCACCAGGTTAAGTAATCTTGACAGACGGGAACTGGTAGTCTAAACTTGATACAATTCATTTGTCTTGTAGTTTTTCAAGGTGTCAACCTTCCATTCCTGTGACCCCAGTCAATAGTGACGGTCTCTGCCACTGCTACTCAGTGCCACTGCCACTGCACAGCTGTACTGCTGCCTACTGCCCTACTGGTCTGAGTAGCTGAATTGCCTGGTCGGATTACGATAGTGGACCTTGATTTGGTGAACCAGAGAATCATGGAATAACGGGGCCAATATTCAGTGCATTAAACTGGTTCTCTGAGGGTCCACTGTATTCGACCAGTGTCCGCAAGTAGGCAGTACCAACGTCTCAACTGGTCCCGACACAGCCCAGTGCTACTACTAAGTCTAAGATACTAGTCAGTGCCACCGTCTCAACTATTAGAATGAGATAATTTGATGAAAAGCTTCCGGTGTATGGAGGGTCTATGGGTAGACATTGCCACCATCTCAACAACTGTAGCGGCAGAGATGGTGACTTGACTAGACAATGACCATCGTCTAGCTCTACTCTAGCTCTACCCAGCACCATCTTTTCATCAAAAATGGCTCGCTGATGATTTTGTTTGTCTGTGCGGGAACTTTTTGGGAAGAAATCATGATTGAGAGGGTATTTGTTTGAGTGGGAAAGGATTTAAACAAAGGGGCTCTTATTGTTCATTCAGGGATGACTTGAATTGACTAACAAGTCATTAATTCATTGTTCCTAAAAATCTTATTCAGTCTTCTCATCATTTTCCAGTTGATGCTCAGGGAGACAAGCTGCGAGGACATCCTGTAGAAATTATCAAGTCGAAAGATGATCACACATTTGAACTTGATGAGGAGGCCTTGGCAGATGTATTGCTGCAGAAACACATTGAGAATAAGAAAGTCTGCCTTGTTTCAGTAGCTGGTGCTTTCAGGAAGGGCAAATCATTTCTTTTGGACTTCTTTCTTCGTTATCTTAGTGCTCATGTAGGTATTATGTCCTATTTGAACCAATACTTGTGTCAGCTGCTGAAAAAGGTTATTTAAAGGGATAGAACCATTGGTTAAGCATCCTAAATTTTCATTTAGATGTCACATACATGATAGACAATCCTGGGATCTACAAGATAGCTCACCAGTGATGCGTTCTCTAAATTAACAACGTGGTTGAATTATGCCACTTGACATGAACAGGCAACAACTTCAGTTGTATGACATGTGTTTATGGAAACTGGCAGCAGTCGCTACAAACTGGCTGTTTACCTTTTTGAGTACCCTGTGTTAGCCAGAGTATGGTACGCATCCATCAACACAACTTGTGTATGTGACTGTCTTCAACTTAGTTTGTGTCTGACATCAGCAGCTTGTCCGATACTAGTTTACTGCGGTGATTATAAAAGCGGGGACTTGGTGTGGCATGCTTTTGATCGCAAGGTTTATAAACTTCTACAGAAATGTATGGGTCCATGTCTTTGTGACCAGTGTATATATACCAAAATTTAGAGTTATGCGTTTTGCTGCACAGGGTCATGAGGGATGGCTGGGTGATGACAACTCTCCGCTCAGTGGATTTTCATGGCGTGGTGGATCTGAACGAGACACCAACGGCATCCTATTGTGGAGTGAGGTGTTCGAGGTGAAGCTGCCTGACGGTAATGATGTGGCTGTGCTGTTGATGGATACGCAAGGGGCCTTTGACACTCAGTCAACAGTGAAGGACTGTGCCACAATATTTGCATTGAGTACTATGCTTAGCTCTGTTCAGGTGAGCAAATTAAGATGGTCAAAACTTTATAAACACTGCGATTTGGATGTGATATTCGTGTAAATAGCTATGTGACTTATAAAAATCAAATTATAGGTTTGCTGTTAAAAAAAACAATCATGAAATATGATTTGGAAGTTGTAAACCTCAAAGACGAAATTTTTAGATGAATGAGTCTGTTGATCAGAAATGCGTTATGTAATTAGATGCTTTTGTCCTGTGACATCCTTCCTGGACTATGAACTCAACTAGACACTTTCGGTTGATATCTGCTCAGTGTGTGTGACAATCCACAAATCTTCCATACATTTCAATTTTATCGAAACTGTGAAGCCAATACTGAAGTTGACTTAATTGATTAATTTCACCAATGATTCAGGAGCAAAAAGTAAACATATATTTGTTACTAAACTCAAAAACATTGGTCCAAACAGTTCCATAATCACCCGCTTGTAGCGCTGCGTAATTGGTGGGGCAGTGTAACCAGCGTGTATCAACAATTTACACTGTTGTGACTGTTGGCAGTGCGAACTCTAGGCAGCCACCTAGCTGCAACCAATACTCAGCTCTGTTATCAGTTCCCGACAAGCTGTATGAAGACTGTCGTCAAAATACAGCTAAGGTACCAGGACGTGTTTGAACTTCGTTGGACCTTGAAATTTCACACAGCCCGGGACTGTCCAGGTAGTTCTGCTCGTCACCTCCTGTCGTTATGAAACTTATATCAGTATGCAGGGCTAACAACTGGCTGATGTGCATGCAAAATCTGGGAGTCAACGGACACTCACTTTGTTTGTTGTAGCCGTTAAAGTGGAAAACAAGCTAATAAACATTTTCTTTTGCATAATTCTCTGCCTTTTGTAACAAAGAAAAGAGTATGCTCATGACGCGCACACGCGCCATTTCACAACATCTCTTGGGAGATGATGACAGCTTCGCAGCAGCAAAGTTTGTTCTAAAATTCAGTTTGTAGGTATTAAAATACTAAAAACTTGTAACGAAATGAAACCAGTTCCGATAATTTATTCTGATATGTACGCAACCTTGTGGCAGTGAAGAACTATTGATAGAAGAATCGTGGGGTAAAAGAAACTGATCAAGGTCAGGTGACGTAATTGCCGAAAGTCGACCCAAAAGAATGCACCTTAATTTTAGCAGCAGAATATCAACAGAACACCTATTTTTCCAACACTGCCTGTAAATAAGTTAGTTTACTCAAGGAAGAGAGTAGTTTTTAATGACACTAATTTTGTGTCAGATTTTATTTGTCCAATTTTTACCCACATCAGTGCAAATCTATGTATATACAGCTTTGCACCAAGGCTAGGGCAACCGATATATTATGCGATGTCCCTCCCCTTAGAAGAAACCTTTTTCGAAGAGTTCGATCAACCAGGTGGCATACAAAAAGGCATGGCGAACCTTTTAAAACACTATCATGGCAAACAGTAAAAAAATGAACCGGTGATACAATGATAAAATGTGATGTAAATTTTTAAACTCAATGTCGCAATATGGCACGGCAACATGTGATAGGCATTCGATGCCCCACCAACCATGTCGGCCAATCAGCAATCGCTGTCAGGATTTCAGTGTTTTGACAATAAATATGAATCAGCTTTTGTTCGGCGTGCACTTTGGGTAAATGTGAGTTTTATTTGTATGTTAGAAGCGGTTAACTGCTGCATTATTTTTACTACAGTCATCTTTTGAAATCAGAATGCACACATTCCATTGCACAATTAGGCGGAAACATTTGCTCAGTCTGTTTGCGAAATTGTAGAAAATCTACAATTTTGTGAAGGCTTAGTTATTAGAACACATTTCTTCTATCAGAAATTATCTTTGGTACGGTTGACAGAAATCATGGTATTATGACTGGGTGGCATGTGCTGCTGAGCATATTCCAGATTTTTATGAAGATGGGAACTTATAAAGTTGGGAAAACTGTTGGAGCGTACCTTTAAAGATGACGAGAAAGTGGTCACAATGTCTTCAGATGTGATTCAAATAATTCTATGATCAGTCTTTAAAAATGTTAAATTTAGAAACTCCGTTTAATTTGTTTTCTCCATAAACTTTGATAAGTATTATTTTTACCGTCTCAGAGTTGCAATGTTAAAATTGTCTTGGTTTTGGATACTGTTTCTGTAGTTTGTCTCGACTGTTAACATTGATTCCTAGACTTTCAGTTGTATTTATAATCATTTCAGGTATATAATCTTCACTCTAACATACAAGAGGATGACCTACAACATTTGCAGGTATAATTAGGTCATTGCTTTCGGTTACTTGTGACCCCTTAATAATTGAGACACGTTTGTCAGCAGGTCACACGTGTGGCACTGCTCTCTCTAGTGACAATTTTAACTTTACCTCAGTGTTACTCTCTGTTGCCAGTACATTTGAAATTTAACCCATCACCTATTGTGTCTTAGCTTTTTGCTGATTACACAGTGGGTGCATAGCAACACTCTGTATTGCCTTTGATGAGCATGGAAGTCTTGCATTCTTTGTACATTTTTGAGATTGCATGAACTGTGTATTCATGTACAAACAAACTCGTTCTCTGTAAAAGACTATACTCCCTGTGTCTACTAGTGAAGCTTGACTACACATTCCTATGTGGGAATCATTTGAACAAAATACTTTTAAAAAAATCATTTGTTTTGCATCCACATGTACGTATATGTGGGTGCATATTCCCATCATCTCTGTCTGGGCATCCGGCGTCCACTGCTGTATCTCCTAAACTCCTTGCAGTATCTTGACGATTTTTTGCAAGAGAAACTGACGACAGATAATGACAAGTTTCAGACCAATCTGACCACTGCTGTGTTCCCTAGTGGCAATTTTAGTTTTTCACATTTGCTTCATTATCTTCATAGTTCCTTGATGGATTTCTATGAAATTTGGTACTGCTCAAAGGATCATTATCAAGATTTGGAGATGTGTTCCCTGATGAAAAGGCCACAACTGACATTTATTTTCGTACGGGTATGACTACTTGTCGTACCCTAGAGGCGATTTTGTTTTTTTTTTGCATCTTCGGCCAAATCTCCTTAACCCTTTGAAGGAGGTTTGGGAAATTTGACAGATGTGTTCCTATGGAGCTGACGGCAGATGATAACAACTTTCAGCCTGATCTGAAAACTTCTGTGTCCTCTAGTGGCAAATTTGTATCTTAAGAGTTCAATGGATTTTCATGAAATTCGGCAAATAGGTTTATATTAACAAACCAACTATGCGTTTCCAGTTTTGGGCATATTTTGCACCACCTAAAGGCCATGTTTGTTATTTTCATGTCTGTTTTTATCATCTACCTCAGTCTTTATTTGCCAAACCGCTTAAAGGATTATTATGGAGATTGGTAAATGTGGTCTTTATGAGGAAGCCACAGCTAATGTTGGTTTTTCGGACAGTTTCAACTGCAGTGGCGCCCTCCTAATAGCAATTTTTTGCGTCCACAGCTGTATCTCCTTATGTCTTTGCAGGAGCTTTGTGAATTTGTGGCAAGTGTTTGATCTGACTACTGCTGTGCCATCTAGTGTCAGTTTTAGTTTTTACATTTACCTCAGCATTTTTTTGTGAAATTTGGCAAGTAGGTGTCTATTATGGATCTAATGATGTCTAGTGCCCATTTTCATTCTTTTCTGGTGATATATCTGCCACAGGACTTAAGGATTGTCATGAAATTGGCAGGTTTGTTTTCACTGTCAGGTGTATGGCAGACATTGATTTTCGGATGGGCCCATCTGCTGAAGTGCCTCATTGTGGCAATTTTTCATCTGTGACTGTATTGCCTAACCCTGGTACAGGACCTTTGTGAAATTTGGCAAGTGTCTATTACCTTGATGACCGATGGACAAATCCAGTTACCACTCCGCCTCCTTGTGGAATGCGGTTGTTTATGTCTGCCTCTGAATAGTTTTAGTTGCTCGACATATTGTCATGAAAAATTGCAAATAGTTTTCTATTTCCAATTTTCGGACAGGTTTGACATGTTCTGCATGACATACTGTCCATTTTCAAGATACTAATTTACTCCCCTCGAAACATATCGTTTGCTGTGCAGTCATCAGTGCATTTCAATGCTAAACGTTGCTCTTGTTAATTTAGATGCTTTGGCCTAAATATGCACATTTATGTACGATACCTGGAAATACAGAAGCTTTGTCTCTTATGAGTTGCACCTCTCCATTATTTTCAGTTGTTCACTGAATATGGTCGCCTAGCTTTAGAAGACACACCAGGAGCCAAACCCTTTCAGGTACTCTGATGCTTATCTATTTTAATTCGGTCTACACAGTACAAGCTTCAAACAAAATCAGCTTTCTTTAAGTGTCCTTTTCTGCATTCCAAATTATCAAGTATTCTGTTGCTAGATGTCAGAAAAACATCTGACTTTCATGAATGTTCAGTGACCCAGAAAAAGATTATTAAGAAGTTGTTTTACCTGTTTATTAAATTCTGATAAAGATTTTATGTGTTTTTACTCACTACTGTGGAGAGGCTGGAGCCCAAAACATAGTGTTTGTGTAATTTATACCATTATACCAAGGTTATTGCCTATGTGTTGTATTCCTATTTTGCCTATATTTTTCCTGGCAGCAGTTGACTGCAGAATTCGTAAATTCTGATATTGACATGTTGCAAGATATGATATTGATATCTTGCTTAGTCCTAATTAAGGTGACTCAATACTCTGAGTTTGTGTATTGTTGGATTTGTCAGATTATCCCAATCAGAGTTGTTCAAGAAGAAATATTATGGCTGTAACATTTGCTCACAAAGAATTGAACTGTTATGAAGGACTAAGTCTTCTAGTACAGCGTGTTGTGTACCGATGAATCTCAGTTAACTTTGGCTCAGTACACTCTGTTGACTTCACGCATCATTAGCTTGTGTGGTCGTATGCCCTCTGGCTGCGAGAAAGTGAAACGCTTTTCTCGTCTGTGCCAGGGGTAGTAGGAGCTGCTAGGCTCACAGAAGCAGTTGAGATTGTTTTGCTGAAAAGTTCCAGTGAATATAAAAATCTTCAGTGAATAAGCATTGATCTCTGGAGGTTTTTGTTCTAGTGCTTGGAGTTTCTGGTAAGAGACTGGAGCTTTCCGTACGAGTTCGCATGGGGTGCTGAGGGAGGCAACAACTTGTTGGAGAGGAGATTACAGGTAAGTTGTGACACGTAATTTGGTGTTTTTAATCGTAATTTCGGAATGGTGATTTTCAGTTAGTGGTGTCAGAGAACCCGATTGGATTGAGTTTCAATAGAAAATGTTGCTGTTTGTGTAACAGGTGAACTGAGCAGCTTAGGAAATGGCTGTATTTATCACGGGGTATTTCATTGCATCACTTTTTATGTGTTGTGGTTATTAATTGTTCAGTGATATTGCCAGGCATCGATGGCAGCCTGTTAAACTTCAAGTGATGGCATGCTTCAGTTTACAGCATCTTTTATATTGATTGTGTTGAAAGCCATAACTACATGCATTAATAGGTCATCAGTCTTGTATTTTAATCACTGAATTACTCAAACATTGCAAGTTTACAGCATATCAGGGCTTGGAATTTTCCGCGGAAACGCAGATTTCCACTTTTTTCAAATGTTCTGTCTGCGTATTTTATTATATTTCCGCGTAAAAAAATCGGATTTGATATAAAATTTCCACGAAAAATTTCTTTCTCACCACGGCGTTGCCTACGACTTCCACCTCGAAAAGCGGAAGTTGCTCTTTATGCTTCGGAGGAACGTAAATTGTCATCATTGCCGGGGCACCTGGGATAGCCCGGTTTTCCTCAATGGCGTCTCGTGAGATTGTAAATCGCGGTGACAAATACTACAACTCTGCAGCCAAAAATGTGTGGAGGCGGGAGTAGACAGTGGACGGACAAGCTAATAAGACGTTCCTGGAGGTGGTACCTTTTTCTTTTTTTAAGTCCTCCCGATGTTTTGTCGGTATGTTCAAGGCTGGGTGCGCGCATGTTTTGGGCTGTAAAAATTTCCGCTTTTTTGTCATGGGTCATTCCAACCCCTGGCATATACACTGATTGTACATTAATTTGTTCTACTTCACAAAATAATAAAGCAGGGGAAAAGCCAGTGTAGCTTCAAATCATATCAAGTGTGCTTTTGGAAGCCCAAAAATTTCCAGTGTCAAAGTTTATTAAATCAATCATGTAAAACTGGAAGTCTTTAGTTGCTTTATTTCAGAAGCTGAATTATTTCAAGTTATTGCAAAATCTAACATATTGTAATTTATTACAACACTCCAGGATTCACCATGTAACTTCCTAGTATAGCAAACTCCTCAGTTCAGTGTGTTGCATTTTTCATAAAATGCGGCAGAACTTCCAGGTCACAAATACCCATGTTAAAAGCACCTCATCCAAGTCAGAAACAATGTATGCCATAAATTCAAATAAATTCTTTGCAATGATGATGCAGTGCACTAAGGATTTAGCTCACTAGACGATTATTACACACTGAGACTCCCTAGGATAAATATCACATTTTTTGATCTATGAATCGCTGTTTCAGCTGTCACAAGGCCAACATGAAGAATTACAACAGCTTCGACGACACATCAAGTCTTGCTTCAAACGCATAGGCGGTTTCCTGATGCCTCATCCTGGTTTAAAGGTGGCCACCAACCCTCACTTTGATGGAAGACTATCAGGTCAGTCTGTTTATGTGACCTGTTAGGTTGTAATAGTGCTTTCATAACTTGTATCAGAACTACGTAATACAATTGCGAAGTGAGCAGTTTTTGATATCTTGTCACTCAAAGAGATTTGCATTGCTGAACCTGAAACGGTACCTCAGTACTAGTGTAACAAGCTCGCGGTGGGTTTCTTTCATTGGTTCAGATCCCTTATTGATGGTTTCCTTGCAGAGATTGAAGGAGAATTCAAGGACTGTCTGCGAGTGCTAGTGCCCAGCTTACTGGCTCCAGAAAATCTTGTTGTTAAAGAAATTAATGGCTCACAGATCACATGTAAAGAATTATTAGAGTACTTCAAAGTAAGCAATGACAAAAAGTTCAGAATATTATTATGTTGATTATTACTTTTGGTTGGTTTTAATGAATTGTACAAATTGTTGTTCTACAAGTGTTCTATTGAAAATCTTGATCTTCTTAAGTAGAAGTCAAGTTAACGAAGTCAGTTTTGCTATTGTATTTTATTCTTATACATGACAATTTTACAGTTATGTGGCCTGCTGACACCTCAAACTGTTGGTAGTTAGTCTCTAGGCTTTGTACACAAAGGAATGCAATGCCCATGTGGTCTTGCTTTTGGCTAATGTTCCTTATGTTATGCACAGCTGGATTGTGAAATTTAGTTCTTTATCCATCTGGGCAGATTCACCGTTTAGACAAATTCTCACTTATTCACATGTCTCTAATAACTACAGACGGGATTAGGACATATTACAACTTTTTTTTCATGATAACGAAGTTACCATTTGCCCTTTCCGCATTTTTCTGTTTCTGATTCTTCTGTTTGTCTTGCAGTCATATGTAAATATTTACAAAGGTGACGTATTGCCCGAACCAAAGTCGATGCTTCAGGTAAGTAACTCTGTTCGTACAATATTCATGTATTTTTTACGAGATATGCTTATCTACCGACTTGCATGAGATACTGCATATGTTTGGCTACAGTCATTTTATGAATAGATATTGGCACTGCATTTGAGGAAAGAGTAATAAAAGTCTATTCTTGAACATTATGCCTATTGTCTCTTAAAAAAGAAACGTGCGTTACTCTCTTGTACATTGCTGTTGCAGGCCACTGCTGAAGCCAATAATCTTGCAGCTGTTGCAAAAGCCAAGGCCGATTACATAAGTGCAATGGAACTGGTAAGTTCACAGTTGTGTTCATTCTAACTGTTCTTTGTAGTTCTCAAACAAAGTTCCTGTTTTTGTTAAGCAGGTTTTAATACCTTCCTGATTAGATGGAAATAAGTTGTGCTAAGAATGTCTATGGACAAGTTGGAGTATCACTTTATTTTGTTTAGTCTCTGGTTGCGTCATTATCAGCTATGTCAGGAGTTGATGGTTTACAATGTGAATGACATAGAAGAGTGTTGATTTGGTGCCAGTTATCATTCAGTGTTTTTGAAGCCGTTTCTGTCTTGGAAAGTTGCATTTTTTGTGTACAGTGATGGCTTTTGAACAAGATCTCACATGATGATGTAACAGGTCTTAAGTATTGATACAATTTTGTCTAGCAAACTTTGTGTTGACCATCGCCATTTTCTAGTTCCACCGATATTAAATAGTTTCTTGCCTAACTAGCAGAAAGTGGTGACTCAAAAGTTACACGGAAAGGCATTCGCTTGTCTCAGTATTGTAGGTTTTCAGAATGGAGAAGTTTCTCGGAGCTCATGCCATATTGAGACCAGTTCCATGTCTTCTCAATCTGAAGACTGGTCTCTTAAAATTTCCTGGAATTGTCTTCAGATTTTTTGTGTTGGAAAAGTAATGAAATCCTGAAAACTATTTACAAATGTTGCATTTGCTTTTATAGTACTTTACTATTGTTTGAAGTCAGGAACAGCATTGCTGACGGTTCAAGTATAACTGTCAAAACACCGTGCAGACTGAAAAGTTTCTAGACGTTCCAAGCAGTCTCAGAAAACAATTAGCTATTGGAAGCAGTGAATTTCATATTAAGAGCTAGTCATGTCTGTTTCTTTAGGTATGTGGGGGTGACAGACCATACCTACGACCTGATCAACTACAGGCAGATCACGAACGCTGTTTACAAATAGCTGTGGAGCTCTTTGGCAACTGTAAGAAGATGGGTGGCAAAGAATTTAGCCAGAACTATGAAGATCAACTGAAGGTGGAGCTACAGGAGAGCTATGACAGTTTCATCAAGCAGAATGATGGCAAGAACATCTTCAAGGCTGCGCGTACACCAGCAACACTCTTCACTGTCATGGTGCTGTTCTACATAGTCTCTGGTATCCTGGGTATGATCGGCCTGGAGACCATAGCCAACCTGTTCAACCTTGTCGTAGTCATCTTCTTGGGGTTACTGTGTGCCTGGGCTTATATAAGGTACAGTGGTAGCTACCTGGAGATAGGCGACACCATCGATAGCCTTGCCGAAGTTATCTGGGAGTCGGTGAGTGACACCTAGTGATATTACATACTGAAGTCTGCAAGATATGATACGATTCAATTTTCTGTGTCTTGTAATAGTGATAAGTTCCAGTGCTATTGTATGACTTAAGCTATGATTGGTCAGTAGGAGATTTTGCCGTGTTGTGATTAGTCCAATTACATAATATGTGTATTTGATCGCACACTAACACTTGTAACTTTTCTCAACTAGAGGTGGAAAATTTATGTTTCAGTATCTAAATGTGCTTGAAAGATCAAAATTGTTGAGTAAATTTGTTGACAAGTTTTAGAAAGTTGCGGTAAATTTTGGAACTTGAGTTCAGGATATACAGGTCGAGCAGATCGGGTTGATGTCGCTACCTGCAATCTCAGCTTGCGTTTTACCAAAGTGGGATGCTGCATGGAATTTTTGGTGTGTGCCTAACCTGGTAGGGTCTGGCTCTTAGCTGACCAACAAGCTAATTTCAATATCTAGTTGCTCTAATGGGAATTTTTTTAATGTGATTTTCAAATTTGCTTGCTTTTCGATAATTATATTGTTTCTTTGATTGCTGATGGCAGTAGTCGTGTTTTTCTGTATTTTGTAAATAATACTGCGTGGAGCAGCTTTCAGTAAAGGCTCTTTAACTCCAACACACAGTTGTTTGGCTTGTACTTCCGTTTGGATACACGAGTTTTGCTAACGAAATTGTTTCATATTTCAGTTCCTGGGCCATGCCGTGTCAGAAATTTCACAGCAAGGTGCAAAGTATGTGGTGCAACAGAAAACCAAGCAGAACTGAGTAGATACGACTTCTATTCAAGACTGTTATGCAATGAAGCCTTGAAAACACAACAGTATTGTATCAAATGTAACAAATAGTAGTCCACACAAAGATGGGTGACTGACAAATATCACCGTTTTGTTTTTTTTGTTATAATTTCAGGTTGTTGCATGAAACTTCAATGCTCCGTACTCGCTCAATTGCTAAATACAACATTGGTAATGAGATATGTAATATTAATCTCATGTTATCTAGTGCACGTTTTGTGCACTTTTTCGTATGTGTAGATTTTGTCATCCTTTGTGTACAGTTTCAGTTGATTGTGCTTGCAATGAGATCAGCTTGCATCATGACTGGTTGGTCAGGCTGTGAAGGTCACAAGCGACACATGTTAATTTGTTTCACTCGCTGCTTTTTGCTTAAGGTCTCATGGTCACTGATTGGAGATTTCTGAACGCTTCTCTTGATTATTTGTCACATATTCTTGTTGGTGAGAAATTTTCTATTTGCTGTCGTGTTTGATCGTTTCATTTGTGGTCGATTAAAGTCCAACTTTGGTCTGATGCAATGCGAGACAATTTATGGTGTTGCTATAATCACCAGTATTACTTTTATATGTGCCTGAAGGCGGGTCTATTCAAACAAAATGAAAAATGCATGCTATTTGTTAGATTTTTATTCCAAATTAACTGAATAAGGCAGGTACCACTTTTTGCTGACTTTTGTATCTTGGTGTGTGTGGTTCAGTGCATAAATGCAGACTCCCATTTTGTGTAAGGTCAGGTTAATCAAGTGTGGAATGACAATTAGTGTCAATATTTTTTGAGTAAATTAATTTTAAAGTTGTTAAAAACCATTACCGGTAATAAAAATGAATAAAATTGTATGAATATAAAAAGGCAATCATTGGTATAAATCCAGTAATAACCTGTTTTGAGCAGTATTGCATCGCAAGGAGTGCGACTGACTGCACAAAACTGTCAAATAGTCATCACTTGATGTTTGTCTTTTTATTTAATTTTTACAGTTTTATTCATTCTGATGGATTTTCTTGATTCATATTTTGTTGTTATCTTTAAAAAGTGCAATGAAAAGTTTGCTGTCAAAAAGATTGTGACGTTCTGTCTTAAAAAAGGTCTCGGTGTTCGAAATGTGTTAGAGTAGGAAAAGAGTGAAAATGCTTGGAAATTTTTAGAAATGCATGACTGAAGAATTGTAGCGTATAATCTCTCTGGCCCCTAGAACACGATGGTTCTCTTGTGAAATCGCTAAACATCCAATGGGCATGCTAGATGGACCATTTGATTGACAACAGAGATATACTCAGTTGTATGTGTTTATATTGTGATATATGAATTTGATAGCACAACGTAAAGTAAACTAAAGTTAATTTATTTTGAGAATGTATATAATGATCACTACCTGTATAAAGTAGCCTAGCTGAAGGTAACCCGTTGGAGACATTATTTTCTCTCACTAGAGAGTACTGCATGTTTGTCTTTCAGATAACTGTGTTCTTTTGACTTCTTTCATTGTAAGATGTATGCGCCAAAAGAAAATAGATAAAATACCATCTTCCTGTCAGGACAGCTGATTCTGCTTGCTGATTTTTGTCCGGCTTATTCCTGCTGAAACTGATAAGACTTGTCATAATGACGGTAATATCTTCTCGCTCTCAACTGCTGCACCCACAATGGCCCATTGCTCAGAATGTGTTCTTAATTCCAGTGCACATGTGCAAAACACAAAACAACCTATCGTCAACAGCTTGATTTTTATCGTACATAACTGTGTGTTGTCCTTTTGTTAGGTTACCTCATGGCACAATGAAAGTAGTGAAGGTTTCTCCAACATTGATTGTCAAAATCTCACTCTTTTTGATAGCACGTGCATGAAGAATAGTGCCTACAAATAATATACCCTCTGTAAAATATACATACCATTCTTGTCTGCCTGGAGGCAAGGAGAATGTCATGAAACGTTTGAGAACAATTGTACATTTTCGAGGCAAAACCACACTGAAATCTACTCCTGTAACTGCCTGCATGCATTCGTGGATGACAGTTTAGTTATCACAAGGTTAGTTTATGCTAGATTTGATGCTAATTCAACAAGTAGTGAACTGTCTTTCCATGTAAATATTAACTTTTGGTAAAATTACACTTCGTGGTGTACAGTTGCTATGACAATCAAGTCTGCTTGAACTCAACTGTTATGACAAGGAATTCCATCAGCACTTAGCCATCTTGACAAGGAATATCGGGTATTTTGTCTTACTTATGGCTTGTGTTGTAGGTTAAAAATGTTGTCTCTGTCCATAATTATTAAGTTTGGTGTGATAAGTCAACACAGCAGACCAAGTGCTCTCACTTTTTAGAGATTATAGTATGCAACTTTCTTTTCAATTTTTGTTGTGTTAACAATATTGTCTGCTTCTATATATGTAGTAAACGTGATGCAACAAGGTTAACTAGAGAGTTCTGTGAGATTCCTGATGTTTTACCGTCATGAGGTGCTACAACTAACATTTCGTAAGTGCTTACTCGGTTTTCTCTGAATGATTCCAAGTCATTGAATTTGAATTGAGGTAACCACAAACACATCTACTTCTGTGACTACCATACTCGTCTGGGTTATCACCCAGGGCGTGTAAACTGGAAATGTAAAAAAACGGGGTGGGCGGTAAGGCAAGCATTGGCGGTAATCCGGACGAGTACGGTAGTCTTTTCTTTGGACTGGGGAATAGCGATTACAGTTAGTGAGAACACAGCCAGCACTCTTAGCATAAGAGTGTGATGTGGCTGGTGCACACAACAGCACATGTAGAATTATTATTTTAATGATAGAAATGCTTCCAAAGAATTTTTAGATATCTGATTATGAGAGCACCTAATGTGTGTATTTTTGCTGCCTTTGTTTATTGTCTGTTGAAATTAGTGATAGTGTTTCAGAGTGCAAGTTAAATAACCCAGTAAGAAAGTATAGATTATTAGTGGAGCCTACTATAGGGTTCCCATTCTTGACCTTTAAAATACCTATGACTTTATTGTGTGCCCTTGTTCAAGCTTACAAGTTATCAATTTCAAAGGGAGTAATAAACTTGCACTTCTGTCAAAAACAAGCTTGATCTTGGCCACTTACAGAGTCCACCTCATCTTGTTTCTTACTTCAATGAGATAGTGTTCCTGGGCTTGAGACGTGACAGGTAGTGTTAGCTTCAGATCAAGCCCCTCCAGTCGCTTGTCATGGCTAGATAGTGTGTCAGTCTCCCGGGCTTTATGGCCGTCATATGAATATCGGAATTATTTAACAATTTCAATGCGAGCAAAAGATAAGAACATGGCATTGCTTTGGATGCGCAAGTAGACTTGCGAGGAAAGTTTGTTTTTGATATAGTAACTTCTTGTAATGTGCCTATTGTACCTCCTTCATAAATATGTTAATTCGTGATACTTTATTAAATTTTGTTCAATCACAGTTAAATGTCGTTTCTGTTAAGTTTTTAAGAATTATCCCAAAGAGGGAAAATTTTAATTCAAAATACAATAGCCCAGACAGCGTGATCTCTGTAATTCATGAATGCAAGTCAGAAGGTTAGATGCTGCACCCAGACAACCAATCCTATTGAGATCAATTTCCAGCTGGAGAAATGCACCCTTGTAAATATTGAGCCGTCACAAATTGTAGATTTTGCTACAAGACTATCCAAAAAAGTGCGAAGCAAATTACAGTATTTTGTGTCCACTAGTTCCAAGTCACACCATGTACAGGCTTCACAGCTTCAAAAGAAATTGAAACGTGAATTTTAAAGGATTTCTTTCCGATACTTATAAAGTTTAACCTCATTTTTTAGGTCAATATCTACACAACTTCTTTCAGAGTTTACTTGCTCAAAGAGGCGTGTGTTCAGATTGCTAAACCACCAGTTACAAGCGATTGGTTCAAGCTCATCTTTGAAGTAACTATGGTAACTGCAAATGCACAAAGATGAGAAGAGTTGATAAAAATACTTGCATTTATTGCCAACAATGAACAACTATTTTTGGCACCAGCAAACAAGTCTTTCCTAGTAATCCTATCTTTTTAGCCCATGTTTCCATTGTTTTGCATGGTAGTTTTTTCCTTTCAAGCTTGCCCAAACTCAACAGCTTTCACATATTTTTTATTTGTGAAAACATTCAGTTTAGTGATTGGGAGAAACTAACAGTTTGTTATTGCTCAACGTTAAACTTGAATGGATTACATAACTGTTGTAGGTAACATCATGGTTGCCAAAAAGCAGAATGACCATTAAGGGAAACGAACACATACAATGAATTGTCATTCAATGTTGACAAATACGTAGAACATATAAGAATATGAAAATGTTTTGGGAGTGCTCAATATGCACCTCTAGAGAAGGATATTTTGATATTGAAACTGGGAATTTTGGAGGTGCTTTTATCCTTTCATCTTAATAGAGGTATCAATGTAAACAGATACCATGACAATGTCATGACAATTAATTGCTAGTGTAACTGTGTTTACCACCACCTTGTTTTTGAAGTTTACTTTCAAGCAGATGTCTGGGAATTCTGCAGGGTTTTAACAACATTGTAAAAATAATAAATGCCAAGTAATGCTAACTACACTTCGAAGAAAGGACACAAAACAATGGGCATAACGTTTTGGCAAAGTATTATATTGTCCCCTGCAAACCTTCCACTGTTGTCAATCAATGGCTTACCTCAGTAAAACTACACTTGACAAAAGTACATACAACTTTATGAGACTCAACTAACTGATACTATAATGTCTCAAAATATAATGATCATTATAGTAAATAAAAAATAACGTCCACCCTTTGTGAAGTCCTTTCAAATTCAACCTCTTGATTCCTGGGATTCCACAGAAGAGGCTCGCTATTTGTATACACAACATTGGGAGGTAAATATCAGGAGAATCGACCCACATAAATAAATACAAAATAGCTGTTAAAACTTTCGATGGCATAGTTCATTCACGTAATATTACGTCCAGGCTCCATTACTGTTCAAACTGATTCTTGTTTTTCAACAAGTATGCTGCCAGAAACTCGATTGGATTTGGTGGTCTGAAAGAGAAAAGAAAACAACATTAGACATGATGATATGGCTGAAGGAAAAATCACTAGGTTTTTGGCAATGAAAAATTACTGCATTCAAAAAAATGTGTTGGATCAAGAAGCATTTGATCTGACGGTAATTAATGGGCTGCTGTAAAAATGATGGAAAATTGTTCATAAGAAAGATACTTTCCTATGAAATGCACAATTGTGACAAATTCTCCCTTTTTTGACAAGTTTTATCAAAGCAAATCAGGGTGAGCATGTTTCAAAATTTTATATCTTCTATTGTCAAGGGAAAAAAGAGAAATTTGCATATGTGACGTTGAAATGAGTTGGATTTTTTTGTTATAGTCAACCATAATAATCACTTCACAAGATGTCCCAAGAGGATTTAGGAAATGTTCGGCCTTTCCATTCAGATTAATGTCATGGTATAAAACAATTCTTAGTTTTGAAAACATTCTCGTTTCACAAAAACGTACTGAAAATGCAATATATAGAATGGCAATGCAATTTAAACTACTTTTACCGCAGTGAAATACTCCGACAGTCACAGTTAGAGTTGTTTGAACAATCGAAGAATGTGGGCTACCGTGATGAGAGCGGTTATTTGTTACAAAAATTTGATTGAGACAACTTACTGTTACGAAATCAATCGAAAGTATTTTCTTAGTCAAAACAGAGGTTTTTCTGGGTTTGTAAAGAACTGAGTCAGTTATTGATGGAGACGAGCCTCAGCAAGCTGGAGCAACACTCTGTTATAAGCTGTAGACACACAACACAACACAACACTGTAACCCACCTTTCTTTTGCTAACACGGACATTCCAGACAATAAGATGGGAACCACCGTTTGATCGAGGTAAGCCCTTGTGGGTAAGGACTGTATTTCCACTTTGGACTTTTTATTGGTCTGACTTTCTGCGACGTCTGTTGCTATGATTTTCTGCAAGTGTAAATACATATAACGTCAAAATAATCACAACTGTGACAATGTCAACACTCCGGGACAGAATGGACACTTTTTTCATAATCTATCAGAAAACTTTCCACCATACTTAAGCTTATACATCGAAATAAACGAATTAACAAATATTACAATTCTAACCTCGCGCATTACACAAAGACTGTGGACTAATACGAGACAAAAAGGGCTGTACAAGTTAGACTACATGTAAGAAGTCTACAAAAACTGGTCGACAAAACCAATCTTATCGATGACAACTTGCTTAGAAACAATACCTCAACAAATCCAACCGAATGCTAAACTTTTACAAACGGTGTGCAGTAACGGTGATTTGGAACTTGACATAGTCGGTTATGTAGTGATAGGCACCAGTGTTTTACCAATTAGCTCATCAATGCGAGAACATACACATAAGTAATCACACACAGAACTTGTCGCTTTTGGCACAGTCCTCGAGAACGACAGTTAATGAGGGTAACTTGTAGTTAATTCGTGCAAGTGCAAGGTGTTTTAAATCCTGTAATGTCATAACACGCAAGACTGCAAGACCAGATATCGCCATCTACAACTTATGGGCAGTGTTACATTTAGTTATAGATTTTTAATGACATTATCGACTAAAAGTCAAAGAAGATTGCAGTGCTATGACTACAGTTGTAAAATCTCACCTGTAAGCTCTCTGTGACACCAGCTTCAGCATGAGGATTAGTCACCTGAGCTGCCCCAGACTGTTGGTCATTTATCGGTTCACTGGCTACTGTTGTCTGGTCTGCAAATGTGTCATATAAAGATTAAATTAAAGAAATATCATTAAAACAAACTTCTCTTTGCAACACATGTATGTCCCCTCTGACAATAGTCAATGGAAAATGGGTGATGCCTGTACTGGCGAGACCCTGGCCTACAGCTTGTCGATTTTAAAATCTCATGGGATTACCTGCAGATCAAAATCATCCTCCCAACCAAACTTGATGACCAAAGCTGCTGCCGTTTTCAAATTATTGAAAAGGCAAGATTTTTGTTGTGACAGTCAACATGATCTTGGACTTGTAAACTTCCAAACAACTACAGCACAACTCTGGATGTTCCCAAGCACCAAGAATTGTAAATTTGGAAATCATGCACCAAATACTTAAAAAGTCTTCTAATAAACAGAATTTTATGGATGTGAGGTCAATGCGTGTAGTGCAAAGCAACTTGGTTGATTTCATAACTTATAAACACTGGCAAATCTGCATTCATTACTAGTGTTCTTAACACTTCAGTCACAAGTATTATATAGAGATGGATGCATCAACATTCTCAACTACTAGTACCACATGTGAATCTACACAGACTTAGTTTTGGGTGCTGAGGCACGAGTTCCAGGCCGTAGCTAAGTCAAACCAATCTCCAAGCTCGGAATCAAACATGGACCAGTCAGGCAACCACAAAAATAGGAATCCGTATGGAGAAACTGGAAGATTATGAGAGACTAGTAATATAAGAGAGATATCTGACGCACACTTCAAATATTTGGTAACTTGCCAAATTGGCGTTTACCTTGACTTGATAAATGTGGCTTCAACAATCATTTGCCTTGGGGCTGATCTTAAATTCAAAACATTTCAAGGTGGCAACAGTTAAGCACTGTACAGTCTCATTGAAAAGGAACAACTGCAGGATAGGGGAGGCTTCCGGAGTACCGCTTTTTTAATTTTAAGGTTAGGTCAGTAAGGAATATCTGTGAGATACTGAGAGACTGATGTCAATTAAACCCTTTTAAAAATGTTACTATTAGTATTAGCCAAATCTTCTTCGACTTGATAAGCACCCAACTTCAGGTTGGAATATGACATGGTGAAGATCTCAAATTCACAACAGCAATCGTCAAAAAGCTCAACCTTTCAAGGGAGAGCAATTGCCTGGTTCTCAAAATCCCGGACCGCTATATCCGACCAGTGCCGACCAGGTCGGTGACAGTGTGAGACCATTTGCCTTTTGTAAGAGTAAAAGTTGTGACGTAGGCGGCTTTATAGCCGATTTAAGACACTTCACGAAATTATTTTTGTTGAGAAAAGTGACAAGTGACTAAACTAGGTACAGACTCACAGAGTGTAACTGTAATTTCATGTTATTAATGATTAACAAGCGAAAGTCTGCCTACCGTCCGCCATTTTTGTTGTTAGTGGTGATGAACGAAATTTGCAAGATCACGCGATTTTTCACGAGATATCTCGGCATTAACATCACGTGACCCATGATCAACCTGAGAACCGCAATAAACTTTGGGACGGCGGGTTTCGGCTTATGCAGTGCGTGTTAGTGAACTTGGAATACCCAAATTTTATTGCACTACTAAACACGTCATCGGTACCAACCTTTCACTGGCTTTTTCATCCGTTATTTGCTATGTTATCTACCAAAACCATGCGCGCACCTAGCATGACAAAAATCAACGCCGACGAGGACTACTGAAAAAAAATAAATAAATAAAAAAACGGGCCACTAGGTTCATGCCTACGAATTGTGCATTCCCGCAGAATTCCTGTAGACTTTGTGGACTTTTGTCTCGTTTACTCGGACTTTTTGTTTCGCTGAGGCGAACCTTTTTTGCCCAATTCGCCCCTGAGCCCCCCCCGCCCCGGCCCTGGGTGCGCCCAGGCANCCGGCACTGGGTGCGCACAGGCATGAAAACAATAATCGATTAACCATTCACGGATCCCGAAAGCTGAGTGTGGCCATAGATTATAGACTATGGTGTGACACACAAGTTTCAGAACAGCAGAAAATGAGCGATTGTCGGCCAGTAAACGGCCTAAAGGCAAAAATTTCGATCATACTGAACAACAAGTTTCACTTTTTGTGCGATAATAGTCACTCAAAAAATTGGCATCCGAGAAATCTCTGTTTGTGATCAGCTGAGTGCAAGAACTTTGAGCATTTAGGATATCAACAAACCTGAGTTTGGCCTATTACAATCGCAATGACACAAATTGCTCAACCATAAGTAGATTATTTTGATGTTTAAAAATATTTATAATTCTAAAACCCATGAGTGTTACCAAAATGCGAAAAATAACACGGAATACTGGATTGGGTTCTTTTACAAGGTAAACTGTTCATTTTTAAAAATTTTACTTCACTGGTGTAGGTAAATTCTACGTATAACAGTGGACCTACTTCTCAGAAATCAACAAAACACGTATGGCATCTGGGCAACNTGCGATAATGAACAAGTTTTAGTCACTCAAAAAATTGGCATCCGAGAAATCTCTGTTTGTGATTAGCTGAGTGCAAGAACTTTGAGCATTTAGGATATCAACAAACCTGAGTTTGGCCTATTACAATCGCAATGACACAAATTGCTCAACCATAAGTAGATTATTTTGATGTTTAAAAATATTTATAATTCTAAAACCCATGAGTGTTACCAAAATGCGAAAAATAACACGGAATACTGGATTGGGTTCTTTTACAACGTAAACTGTTCATTTTTAAAAATTTTACTTCACTGGTGTAGGTAAATTCTACGTATAACAGTGGACCTACTTCTCAGAAATCAAATTAACAAAACACGTATGGCATCTGGGCAACAGGTAAACATGGCACAAATGAATTATTAGGGAGACAATTGAAAGCAGTAATTGCATACACACACACACACGCACCCACGGACACACACACACACGCACACACGCACACACACACACACACGCACACACGCGCATCCAGGCACATGCACACGAACCCACACACCTCTCATACACACACTTAGTTAGCTGAGCAATTATGAGTAAACACACCTGATTTTAGGGCCTAAACTTTTCATTTAGGGTAAATGCAACCTCTTTCCGTAAAATACTGTAACACGATTTTAACACCCAAAAATGTCTTGTTGAAAAACTCCTGGCATATAGTATAATAGGTTCTCGAAAGCGGTTGTACGAGTGGAGCTGAAAAAATACCAGAGGCCAACTACTTCCGGTATCCGCCCAGGGCCACAAAAAAATAATTGCAGGCGGTCTGATACACGTTGTACCAGACGTGCGCAGGCCTCGTATTTGGGCCCATTGCACTGATCACCTGGAAATATTTTTATGCTTTATTAATATATGGTTAAAACCGAGCTGAGGAGCTAGAAACCTGGTTCAAGGGTTTAGCAGTGTGACCTAGTGGGACTCGAACCCATGACCTGGAGTAATGAAAGTGGGCACTTATCAACTAGGCCACACTGTCTCCTCACCCAGGGCCACAGGTCGGTGCTTGAATGACCGGTGTAATTGTCGGGTTTGTCGATTAGTTTTGCCGAGAAATCGCTGATTGCATGGAGCCGTACCTCACTAGAGTCTCGCTTGATGAACAATAATAACAAAATGAAAATGAAGCAATGAAATTAGGCTTGATTTGATAACTACAACTCTTGGTCAAAACTCAATCGAGTAGATAGCCGGAAATTCTCAATGCAAACTTTCGGCTTGCGGCTAGTCTCGAGGTCGCATGCTCTAATAATGGGTCACGTGCGGATGTTGGCGTTCCAAGGCTAGAGATCTCTATTATTATTATGCTTTTATTTAGTATAGTAGCTTTAGAGAGAAACTTCTCGCAAGAAAGTGTTTGCTAAATTCATAAAAATGTGTTGCTACTTCAAAAGCGGGAAAGGAGGTACCATTCCCAGTTCCCCGGCATTGTTTCGTTTTTGGCCCTTTTCCCGATTACCGGTGTCAAATTCGTTTCGATCCCAGGCCCAATAAGTCTACTTCATTTTCGAAACACGGCATTTTCGCCCACTTTTTTGTAATCACAACGGCCATAAAAAGGACCCGATGACGATTCCCGAAAAAACTTTTCCCCTCATTAACGATCTCAGGTTATGCTTCAGTTGTTGTCTTTGGTGCTTTAGACATATTCTAACAAACCCTTCAACATTTGTTAAGCTTGGTGATGTAGTTGTAAGGCAAATCGGGGATGAAGGTAAAGCTATGCACACGAATATCGTAGTGATTTCACAAAAAGGAAGACCTATTCACCATACTAGCAGCACACTTGGGAAAATAATGTCACATCTCATTTGAGATGGTTCAGTCGCGCAAACGTTTCTCGAACCTTTTGAAGCCCTCCAAAGTCACCATGTACATGTAAAAGGATAAGCTGAACTGCTGTTGATGGTCTCAATTTATATGAATTACCATGTTAATGGTGCAATGACGTGTAGACTGATTCGTTAAATGCACATGTGCGCAAATGTAAAAATTCTACATGCAACTCTGGGGTAGAAGTTATCATGAGCAGAAAGAGAATTTAAAGTAACCGACTGGTCATTATGTTCCAACAAAAAGTTTTGCTGGTGGTGTGACTCATACCCAGATGTGCACAAATATGGTTTCACGAAACTTATGAGCCAAGTTCATGTGACGAAATCGAAAAGGGTTTTTAATTATCTTAAGAATAACTCCAGGGACATGTTAAGTGCTAGAAACTTACCAGGATGCATGGAAATTTCACTGTTTGGCTACAAAAAACAAAAAATTGTCTTACATGGGAGGGGGTAAACCTCCCCCGCAGCGCCACGCGCCTCGGATTCGACCTTTGCGGAAATCCGCCCCCCCCCCCTTACTGAAAACGTAGATCCGCCACTGCGGTACTAACGATATTTGTACACATCGGATCGATATCAGCATCTGTCCACACACACCAATTTTTAGTATAAGAAAAGTCATATATGAAAAAGTGTAGTATGTATACAAGGGTTTAGACAACTACCAAATGTTGAAGAGCATTAAGGATCACCAATGGCCACGTAAAAAACTTGCACTTGAATGTCAGATGATCGCGTGACAGCAGTTTCAGCTGTTTAAGAACGATGACCGACATTGTTATGCCAGGAAATAAACAAATTACGAGAAAAATGCCGTGCTGTAGTGGGGCGTAGGCGCACGTAGGCGCAGCCAACCGCCTTTTGGCATTTGAACGTAGGCACCGTAAGTTACATTCAGTGCTCGAAAGGTGATGCGGTGGACTTTGGGCGCCTACTTACCTCTAATTTTACCACTACAGCACTGGAAAAATAACGAACGATCATGGTGATCTCAGCGCATAGTCTATTTTTTAAAAAGGCGACAATAAACACTTAAATATCACTTCATTAAGCTGAATGATGTTGGCTGTTGGACTACCGTATGTAAATGTCAAATGTATCTAGAAACAAATCACCTGAAAACATTTTCACGGAACCAAAACATACTGTACACCGTGGTGAAAAGATACACAAAACCAGTTCGCCGAGGGACCAGATGTACACTGAGAGTTGATATCTACACAAATAAGCTGGCCTGGTCCGTCGTGAAACAAAAACATACACTATGCTAAATACAAAAATAGTCGATCTGTCGCGAGACCAAACGTACTGAGTGAGGTAAACAATTTTACAAGCACACCGTGGTAAACAGATCTGCAAATTAGCAAATCCGTCGTGGGCCAAAATAAAAAAGTAGATCTTCAAAAAGCACAGCACTCGTCCGCACGACTCCAGTAACCACGCGTATGATAATGAGCTGTTCCCATACACACTACAATGGAAGACAAAAACCATTGAACAATAGATTGAAAACTGCTCCCTAGACACTTTTTGATCCCCAGCGGTTGCTCATACATGCATTTTATGCATCTTGCTGTTGCTCATTGACAAAACTTTGCGCACATACAGGCTACATGAGATTTCCGCAGATAAGCCCATGGGCGTGTATTCGGATAATTATATTTTCAGGCGTTTCAATAACTCCAAATAAACGCCCAGACATTTATTCGGATGGGGGAGGGGGGGGGGG
>NMRA01000001.1:3942426-4038833 GCA_002633005.1 Phoronis australis
AACAGAAAGCTGCTATGAAAATATCGGTATTTTTTGCATAAAACTGTGTTTTTATTTTCAAGCTACAAATACCATGTTCGCCAAGACCGTATTTTTTGTTAACAAATGACATATGCTCCACAAAACTGAATTTGCGACTACAAGTTGACACTGAATTTTAAGATGAAATTTTCGGAATAAATGTCCCAATGTCTGAACACTTGAAACCCGAAGTTGTAACACCAAATAAACGCCCTGGATATGGGCATTTTATTGGGTGGGGCTTTCTGCGGAAATTCCCGACAGTGATGCATATTGCGGGTAGGAAGGCGATCAGTGCTGAGGTAGGAACCAGGTCTCCTTTTGCGGTGCTGAAACGGATATTTAAGAGGCCTATTGAACACTGCGTGAGTTCCGCAAGACTTGCTGAGAAGTACCCGCAATATCTGGTACTGTACACTGTTCGCGAATGCGGTCACCGAGAGTGCCCCCCTCAGGTTCATTCCTTGTATAGGCCTAACTTTCTGGGGTGTATCTTGAAACGGACTCGCAACCAACCATAGCGCCCGCCCGGCACAACGGCCCTTACAAGGGTAAACAATTCTTCGGAAAACGAGTGTTCATTTAAAATAAACACATTACATGTACACTGTGTGTTTATTGCGCAAAACAACTGTATTGTACACCACTCAAATTCAAGTTACAAACGTGTGGAGTGTAATAGCATGACAAGGCATGACAGATGAGGTAAAAACGTAGCACCTCCATTCAGCTGAATATCAGGGTTGTGGTACCCGACCACAGTATTTCTCCTAATCATATCAAAACAAATCTTAGAGTAACGACGCTAGTTACCTAAACAAATCAGCTATAGGTCTTTGCTTTTTTCGTGGTGGATCCATCTAAAGTGCTTGGTCACTTCAGAAGTGTAGACGGCAGCTTGCTTTTCGTGATTACAACAAATCACAATGCAAAGAAAAATTATATTTTTCAGGATGAACCCCCCACTCTCAATTATTTCGAGGTGGTTTATTTGGGGTTTACCCACGCTTGCGGTGCCTTTTTCTGCTGGCGACGTTTTTTTGTAAATGTTTATTTGTTGATCCTGTTCCCGCCGAGGAGGGAGATTGAGCCCCCTGAACCCCCCCCGTAGATCCGCCACTGGTCAATCATCTTCAAGAAGGGTACGAAATCTTCTGATTCTTGATTCTAAAGCGAGACAGTGGTTGATACGCGGCCCTTGGCCTTGCTTCCTTCCCGGCTTACGTCTACTAAAGGTACCGAAACTACACGATTAACAGACTGTAAAACACAGTGTCGGACGCAAAAACACGACTCATGTACCTGCAAACACCCAGCGTTCACTGACTCAAATACACGGGATCGAGCTCAAAACACAAGTCATTCGCCCCCCCCCCCCCAAAAAAAAACGGTCACGGACTCGCATTCACTTAGAAACACGATACACGGACCGCCAAACACAGTTCACTCCGATGAAGTTTAATTTACTATTTTCACATTGTACCATAGGCTATTGCGCGCACCCAGCCTAAGGACTGGGTGTAGGGATCTCGAATTTTTGGGTTTGTAGACCTTATTACTAAAATAAAAGAAAAACAAACAAACGGGGTTTGTTCAAGGCATATGCATTGTGCATTCATTCACCCCTCGAGCCCCCCTGGGTGCGCGCATATGCTAGTCAGCAATTCGCACCCTGAACCGGACTCTGGGAGAATTCTAGGGTGGGGCATGGCCCCTTTGCCCCTTCAAATCCGCCACTGCAACGTATATCACCAGTTAGAGAACGGGGCCTCACCACTGCTGACGGCTAAGTTAATTCAGATGATCGAGCTGATTCACAGTGCCGCCGGACTACGATGCTATGCCAGCAATGGGTCCGGGTCCCGGGTTGACGACGTTCCGCAGTTGTACAGTGCCGGGGTAGAAACCAAATAAAACTGAAACGCCGCGGTAGGCCTACCATCACCCACACGGGCTTGCGGGTCCGCGGCACCTCTCATATGCGCGATCGGGCACTAAAATTTAGTGTATGGAAGGTCTAAAGTGAACCCATAAGGCTTGCTGCCGAGGGGTGGCCGTCAGCCGCGCGTTGATGCACCGGCACCGCTCGATCCGCCCGGCGCGGGCCGGTCCTAGCAGCGCATGCCTTGTAGACGAGCCACGGGGGCTACGTCCCCCTAAAATTCTCCCGGACTCCATTTGACAATTCGGGGGTGCGAATGTCTGACGGACAAATCCTAAATACTCTGCCCTCCCCTAAACTCAAAATCCTGGATCCGCCCCTGGTCCCCTCCCCCCCCCCCCCCCCCCCCCCCCCNGGCCCGGCGCGCGGCGGAGACGGCAGTCAAATGTATTGAAATGCTGTTTCATATTATAGATTTGTCCAACTTTCATTAACTTACGTCAAAAGTGCATAGAAAATTGATTTCTAGTGGCTTGAAGCGTATCAGTGACGCCAGTGCAGCTAATCTTATGCTCGCCGGTCTCGTGACACTGACCGGGCAGCCTCCGCCAAATATCATTCAACTAAAGGGGTCGCTGTTCAACAAGCGCCATCATACGGTAAACATAGAAGCCTGAGTTAGAAATCGCGCTTTTTCAAGTAGGAGTTTTAAGTAATCTCTTAATTTCAAGATGAGTTGCAAGTGTTCCTTTGCGTTATTATTTACTTGAGAACTCTTCAACTGAAGTGTTATATCTGAAGTTTCGATGTAATTTAAAAAAATCGTCCTGGTCGTGCATCGTAAAATCCAAGATGGCGGACACAGAAACAGTTGTGGCAATGGTGGATCAGCATGACTTCGTTGCTGATGGTGAGATTATTGCAGAAACCACTGTGCACGCAGGCGACGTCACTGATGACATCCTTCAACAAGCACTTGAACAGGCATCTGATGCATTTGAAAATGGAAAAGTAGTTTACACTGATGAAAATGGTGTTATTCTTGACTCAGTTGATGTGAATGAGCACGAACTTGGAATTGTCGCTGCTGAAAATCTAACAAATAGTTTAACTGCAAGCGATTTCATTACTAAACAGACTTTGGCCTATACCATAGGTGATGTAAATGCTCATACAGAAAATATTGTAAACACTGTACAAACCATTCCATTATCGACTCCAGTGTCGAACACTACCATACAACAGAGTGACTTTACCCAAAGTGCGGAAGTCGCTGGTCCTCTGGGTTCAAGTGCCAATCCGATCAGAATAATTCAGCAGGGAAATCAGTATGTGTCTATGCAACAGTTGAGCACTGAGCAGATTCAGCAAATCATGCATGTACTGCAGCAACAACAGGTTGCAAAACAAACACAACTGACTGAATCGCCAACAGTGTTGTACAATGCCAATACAAATACCAGGGTTGTGTATCGTGTTATTCAGCCTTCAGAACTTCACGGCAGGAGTACTGGCGATGTTGTGGCACAATCCAAGCGCATTGTGCGATCTTCCACAAATCTTCAGCAAAGTGCTAGCGGAGATTTTATTGAAACGAAACGAAGGCGGAGAAGGAAAGTTGACGATGAAGATGAAAAAATCGACGTCCCGGAATTAACCAGGCAGGAGAAAGAAGAGAAGAAGAAGCACCGTCCACGCACACGATCTGGTCGTGTCTCAAAGCCACCGAAGCATATGGTTAAGGACTATAAACACATTCACATTGTGGACTGGGACGAAGACTATGATGACTCCGATGGTGGATATTCAGATTTCAGGGAAAGTGATCACGAAGCGATAGATGGCGACTCAAAGGACAGCACGTATACTCATGCAGGTACATGGGAAAGTAATGAACATGTCTGTTATGTACTGAATTATTGTCAGTGTTCTCCTTGACCTGTTTGATTTGGCTTCTGGTTTGTTTTTCATAGCACACGACGCAATTGATTTTTTCATTTTGAACAAAAAACTTATCACATTTGTGTGTTCGCTATGATATGCACGTGCTGCACTCAATATAAATTTTGCAAGTGGTTTACCTGTGTGATTTTTTTAATGTGGAGAATACTGAATGTTTTAATAATAAAACTTGAATGTGACATTGTCAGTCAGCGAGAAACGTGATCTTTTTGTGTTCTGTGATGGATTAAAGCACATCATGAAAGTTCTACACTGGAAATGATGTTAATGACATTACATAAGCTCACCTGTACAAGTGTTAATTGAAATCTAGCCTGTTACCATTGAATTCACCATTACCAAGGGGTCTTGTAGCCACCTTGCTGTAAATGACTGGAACATCAAAATACAGAGATTTCAGGGCCCTTGATGCTTGCCTTCGGGACTGAATATCATACCCATTCTCCAATGAAAAGTATTTCAAAATCTTGCGAATTTCTTCTCATCAGTCCTAAAAACTCGGCTCCAGTGGTTAAAAATTGCCCTTAAGGTTAAATGGCATAGGCATCCTTCCCCTCAAATGAGAGAGCCCTCAATTTATTCGAGTCTGTGCCGTAACTTACGGCCCGTAAGTTAGGGCTTTTGTAGTTTATGTTATATCGCTGTCAGAAATCTGTAATGGTTACTGCTAAGGAGTCGTGTCGTTGAATGTCGTAAACAGAGTAGTATTTCAAAAATCATTTCAATTCTTTTGCAGTCGAGTGTAGCCTTGTTGTTTTGACTTTGTTTGACACTGGCAATATGAGCCGAACCCTTGAAACCAAATGGCACACTCTCTGGCATAACCAATAGTTTTCAACGGAGGGGCCAAATGCAAAATTGATGGCAACTGGGATAGGGACAAAATGAATGCCAACAGAACTGTTATGCAGACCAGAGTAATACCTGTGTGCTTAGTTTGCTTTAGTGGTTATTAGTGTCCTGTACTTTCCTCACAGGCAAAATTTTACTTAACTTGACATTTTATAACTGTATTTTTTTAGTGTTTAAAGATTTATTTCCTGTTCAGGTATTCCTTCGTGCAAGTCACGTCCGTACAAGTGTGAGACTTGTGAAAAAAGTTACATCGGCCATAAGGGGCTCAGTCGACACTACACGCTGAATCCTACTCATGGTCATCTAGATCCCGAAGAGACACCTTCTGAATCCAGTAAGTAGCGACACACCGACACCTCAGTGCGTGTAAAAACCATTCAGACAAGTTCACCCAGAATTCCCTGTCATGATGGGTTGGCAGAAGGCAAATATGTCTTCAGAGTAGTCTCCCCTTGTGACTTAGAATTAACAAGAAAGTTAACGTAGAAAAAAAATCTGAAACTAAAAAAGGCGATCCGGATCCTTTCAAGGATACTATTGTTACACAAAATGTAGAATATATATAGGTAAATAAAACAACAAGAATGGATCAACTGAAATTTTTGGATATATCATCCTTCGTCAACAGAGATGGAAAAAGTAAAATCAAACACTATATGATAATTGACATTTAAGATGTGGCGTAATGAATATGATACATTGTTGCGGAAAAAATTCAAGGATATAGTTTAAGAAGTTTATAGTTAAAGAAGTTTTTATGTTTAATCCTAGTGGATTTTACTTTATTTCTGTTTTTGTTGACGAAGGATGTTACTATATCCAAAAATTTCAGTTGATCTATTTTTGTTGTTTTTATACCTATATATATTCTACAAGAAAGTTAGTAATGTGGTGGCTACGCCATTCTTGAATTGTAATTTGACCCTTAAATAGTCGCTATGATGTATTTTATCTGATTTTGTTTTGTTTTGTTCTGTAATAATGAATTAGAGAATTTCAGATAAACTTTCACTTGGCAACTTTTCTCAAGTTATTTGAAAATTTTTGTGAGTGCTCAATTTAGTAGAAGCAAGAATTATCAAGTCTTCGTGTATGCCATATGTTGGTTGCATCACGTAACCTAAAGTCAAGTCTGAAAAGATCTGTGTCCTGGATTGGGTTTGAATGCGGGACTTTATGCTGCGTAGCCTTGTAGATGCTCTAGTTGTGTTCAACATGTGTCATGTATGAAGACTAATAATTCTTATACGATGTCAACACACTACTTTAGATCAACACTATTGTATTTCAGTTAGTGTTCTGTCAGTTATTGTTTGTGATTGATGTTGAACCTGTCATACCATGACTAATACATTTAAATTTACAGTCACTTATATCTGAGGACTGGAGTTTGATCACCGTGTGCAGAGCATTTTGAGCACATCTGTAGAGTGTGGGGAAGTGGGTCTGGGGATTTGTACTGTGGTTTTGTGTCTGCTGGTCCTTGACTGGGGTTAAGAGGATCATAGCTGGAATTTAGAAGTGCAACATACTATTGTTTCCTTCAGGTGATGTACTTTTGCTTCGGGACACAAGTCCTTATCCACATACAAGAATTGTGAGATGATGTTGATTTCCTTAAGTGCCCTGAATAAATTTATTTACACAAAGCTTTTCGATTCTTGCAGTTCCTACCTCCCAAAACGGTGACGGTGATGCTGCTGTCATATCTGAGAGCCCTGTCATCACCCCCTCGCCGTCTGAGTCTGAAGTGAGCTTTGTACCGCGGAGACGAGGCCGGCCACCTCTGAGTGCTTCCAAACGTGGTCGTGGTCGGCCGTCATCTTTTAATACTGATGCCCCCATGAGGCGGAAACTACGGCTTAAAGATGTAAGTAATGTCGCAGGTTATATTGATTTTTTCTTAAAGGGTATCATCTTTTAATATCAAACCAAGCATAGACGCTTAAAAAAAATTTTTTTTTGTACATCGTGGGTGGACACTTATACCCAAACAATTGAGTTAGCTCCTTGACACTTAAATGGATGCCAGAGTCAAATAAACACGGGCAGATTATTTACAACATAGACAGTTTACCGTCTGGAATTGAGTGGTCATGTAGATTAGTTCAGTAGCATGATCGTTTCTTTACTTTTTTCTGCAAACATTACGTATTGAGCTGGCCATGCACTGCTCGCATGAATGCTTTCTCCAGTTTTGACTCGTGAGTATGATCAGATTTTACAAATTGTGTTGTTCATTGAGTATGATAGTATTAGAATGTGCGTGAATCAAAAGATCCGGTTCATGTTTCCTTCAGTAGAGAGCAGAAGAGTATGGGTGAGTATTAATGAACTGTCAGGTAATCCCATGAACAGATATGATTTCTGATTTGAATAAGAAGCAGTTTGAGACCAGTTCATGTAACGGAGAGTGGACCAAATAAAGAGTTAGCTTTTAATAGAAGGTGGGTTCACAGCAACTTTACATGTGTATGGTCTGAGGCAGCATACTAAGTGTGTTAGTTTCCAACATGTTTGTTAGGCTATTGTATCGAAAATATAATAGCGGAGAGAGAGTGCAGCCATTCAGCGTTCTTTCCATTTCTGTCCATTAACTGTATTCTGGCATTTGTCAGTGAATTTCATTGCTGCCACATTCTAGTTCACGTGCATACATTGACTGTTGTTGCTCATTCGTAGCTGGTGCGACAGTGTGATGATGAAGAGCTGATGGAGATAGTGTTGCCTCGCCTCACCAAGTCAGTCACTCCATGGGAGTTCATGATGATGAAGTGTGAAAGAGGCAAACCTTCCAGGCTGGATGCAAAGGTTGGTTGGATTTCTGTGCTGCCAACTCTTGCCTGCACTGAGCCTCCATGTTTAGAGTCTCTCATTCGCCAAATGGAAGTTTTTTAATAGTTTTCTATAACTGGAAGTGCCAAACTTTAATTGCGTTATTGTAGCCACGCCGAGTTGTGTGCTTCGTAGCAAAGTTTTGGTCACAAAATGACTATTAATTATGTATAATCTAATGCACAATACCTAGCAACTGCCCATTAGGCTACATATATAATCCTCAAAAGAAACATCAACGCGATGTGAATCAAAAATACTTTGAATTCGTTGTCTAGTTTTCAGATATTAGAGGTTACAGTTCCGTAAACAAAAATTTGAAACTGGTGTGTTATCTTGGTTTTCTCAACCAATCCGAGACAGCTGGTTCTACTGAGCTCAGAAGACCAGGAAACCTGTGGTTGTTCCCAGGCAAAAGTATTTGCGTATTCATAGATTTACGTAATCAATTTTATCGTTTTATCAGAATTGTCCTCTTTCAATTCTGTGGGAACCTTTTGTTGCATTGGATTTGGTTTGGTGCATAAATTTGTGTCATTCAGGACACCTCAAGTATTTTCGTAGCCTCACATTTTCCCTCAGATAATCTGTCCATGTCATTCAGAACACCTCGGGGTATTTCCGTAGCCTTATATTTCCCCTCAGGTAATCTGTTTGTGTCATTCAGAACACCTCAGGTATTTCCTTGGCCTCACATTTCCCCTCAGATAATCTGTCTGTGTCATTCAGAACACGTCAGGGATTTCTGTAGACTCACATTTCTCAGCAGAAGATTGATGATAGGTCTGCTTTAGATTTTATTACTGTCAATGTACATGTAGGCCAGCCAAACTGAAAGACACCAAGCAAGTCACATGTGAGCTATATACTACTTTACAGTGGTGCGTTCTGTAGACCCATGACTTCATGATGTACTTCCAACAAAATCTCTTTTGGAACGTAAACAGTGAATTACGTACCATTTTCAACATTCTAACCTCACAACCATTTTGATAGGGTACACTTGGAATGCTCCGCATGATTTTGTTTGGTCTTTTTCACAAGATTCTTGTCCCTATGGAATCCACTCTTGTTCATGTGTAACTTCCTTCTCGTAGTTCATTGTTCAAACAGGCGTGACTGCACTGTGATGGGGGTGCTCTGTAACCTCAGCAGAGATGAAACTTTGCTATCAATGTCACTGCCCATAAATGAAGTCGAGGTTGCGTTCCATAGATGCAAGAACCTAGTGAAATGCAAAGTCGTGCAAGTGTTTGAGATATATCACTTTGTATTACACGTAAAGGACATGGTCATAGTCACACTAGGTTTTCTCTTGATTGTCTTGGATTTGCGGAACAAAGCCCAGTTAAGAACTAATCTTACCGCCAATGGTTGTATGGTAGTTTCCTTCACTCCTTACAACAAATATGTCCTATCGTTACTTTATCTTAACTAAGAGCTTGATGTTGTAGGAAATCTACAATGAGTTTGAATCTCTGGTTGGCGACATGAAAAAATACTGTAAAGAGAACTTCACACTTGTGCCTGGCGTAGGTTCCCTTGCCAACTCCGACAAACACCTAGAGGTAGGCAGTCTTTGCGTTTGTCTTTACATTACTTTGAGCCTGAAGTAGGCATGCTATAGGTAATGCAGGTATTAAATTAAATACACAGATCCTTTGGGGGAACATTCGTGAAGCATGAAAAATTCCTGAAATATGCTGAGTCAGCAACTTTTTTGGGCAGGCTAAATTTAGAATTCTGAAAGGTTATTTGGCTTATTCCCTTTTGATTTAATTTCAACTCCATCTTTTTACTGTAAGTGATATATAAGTTGCCAAGTTCACCCTGTGCCTTTCTCGTATAATTTAATTGAAAATTGATTAATGTTTGTTCATATACACCAGTTTAGGAACCACGAGACTTGTGAAACTTTAAATGGGTAATGTCACATAGTTAGGAATGAGGTAGCCTCAAAGACTTGCTACAAAGTTGCTGATTTGTGGCTTTGGGAAAAGTCCCCGGACCTGTGACAGAGAGTGTTGGGTATTTATGTACCTCCCCTTGGCCCCTAATTCCATTGTAAGGGTTGTGATGTCAACAGTTGACTGAGCCCTGGGATGGGTCAAGTGTTCGTCTCAGCACAGTGATGCAAGTGTTGTGTACAGCACACTATCTCAACGGGGCTTACTCTTAGGTTACTTCAATTTTATTTTGGTGCAAGCTGTCCACTGCTCTTCACAGTACTGTTAAAGTTTGAAAGATCATGTAGACTCGACTGTAATGTTTACTAGTGTGTTTGCTTGTCAGGTAATAAAATTGTCCCCACTTTCTCAGATTACAGCTGAAAGTATTGCGCAAGTGCTGGACCTTCAGACAGGCTCTTATGAGATTCCAGAACGACCTGCAGCAGAAGTTTCTATTCCTATAACTTACAACATAGCTTCAAGTTCTGCAGCCGCTGTGTCACCGGACATGTCCACGGCATTGCAAACCAATACGTTAAAACGATCGGCGGAACACATTGCCTCTGGTAATCCAAATGAAGGCAATGAAGCAAAACGACCTCGAATAACATTCTGTACATCTGACCTTCAGCCAACACCACTGCCAATAGTTGTCACTTCTAGTAGTGATGTTCAGCTGGGCGAGGTGGCTATGGTAGCAGCTACTGGTGGGTCTGTATTGACATCTAATGGTGACAAGGAGGTGATGGAGACGACAAGCAAAGTTTCAGATGATTTGAGCGAGGCTGGCACAGTTTTACCTCAGGGAGGCCAGGTGATGAGTCTGACTGAAAACGACAGTGACGACGGTACTCAGATTGTGATCGATTCACAAACAAATGTTCTACAGACCTCTGAGGGGATTGTGGTCATACGGAATGCAGATGGCACTGTCTCGCTGCAGGGATTTGGTGAGCAAGAGATCCCTATAGAGACGGTTCAGGCTCTCTTGGCCATGGAAGCTGAAGGGCAAACACAACTGCAGCTCAGTGATGGCTCTGTCTAGTTTGCATTTCACGGTTCTGCCAAGCTTGCAGCTTACTGAGGATTCTGTCTAGCTTGCAGTTTATTGGCAGTTTTGTCACACTTGCAGCTCAGTGGTGGCTCTATCTAGTTTGCACATCACTGGCAGCTTTGTTAAACTGTCTGCTCAGTAGCGGTTCTGTCTACTTTGCTGCTCACCGGTGGTTCCTATCAAGCTTGCTGCTCAGTGACAGCTCTGCCTACTTTGCAGTTCACTGTCTAGATTACAGGTTGTCATGGTGACTCGGCAGCTCACTGTTAACTGTCTAGTGCATGGGTGTTGCTGTTAAATCTGCACCTCATGCCATCTGGTGGCTAGTCGTTGACCATTTCTGGTGTTTGAAGTACAGTTTAGCCTGTCAACAAATTGGTGAAATCGTTTTTACTGCAGAGCCTGCCTTGTTTGTGTTGCTCTTAGTGATGTGCTGCTTACATCTTGTTAATTCCGTGAATGTTCACTACAGAGGTAACCTCCCTGTGTTATGCTGCTAACAGATTGAAGTCGGAATACAACGAACAAACTGTTAGCTGTACACAACAGTCCCATATGTAGTCATGTTTGTGTAATGGGTAACTAATGCAAGGTGTATGATACCTGAAAATGTGTGTATTACAAATATTTTTTTACTTGCCAGCATTTTCAAGCCTGGAGGTAGTACTTGAGTCTTGAACCTCGCTTCTCCTTCACTGACCTGAAAACACAAATCTAATTGGAGTATGAGTCCCATCATCTGATGGGGTGTTTTGTGGGCGGTTAGTGTTTTTGAGTCCATGACTTGGTGTTTTACTCACAATCCAGATGTATGACTCAAAATATCCATGACTCGTGTCTGTTGTCTGTGACTAGAAATTTTGGAGTGCTTGGCGTGTCATTAGTTGATGTTCCAGGTACGCGACTTGTGTTTTGGGACCAACAACTCATGTTTGAAGGTCAGTTTAGTGGTTTGTAGGTCCATGACTTGTATGCCTTCTTTGGGCTTGATTTTATTTGTTTTAAACTATTTTTGAGTTTAGGGATAACAAGTGTTTTTGTTGACAGTTTGATTAGTAGTGGTTTGTGATTATGCTGATACGAGTTGTAGATGTTTTCTACGGCCAGAGTGCATTTCGTTCATGAGTGATGGAAGTAAGGTACAAGTCCTGGGGTCAATGCTCTTAAAATAAGCATTTCTTTCTAACTGATGACTCCCATAATCCCTGGCACCACTCCAGCCATTCACCCATTTGTTCATGATTTGCATTGAAATGTTCACGGTAAGCTGGGATATTCACCATTTCCGGTAAGCTAGAGCGTTCATCGTGGTGCGTTTTACGTTATAATCGGTGTATCGACAATGAGTGATTCCTGTACCCTTTATATTGTTATTGCGTCGAGATTGTGATCGGTGATTTCTGCTTTTTTTAACGCATTTATACAAAAAAGGTTGTTTAAAAACAACGGAAGCTTATTGTCAATAATTTCTCTCAAGTTCATTTGCTCACATTACACTGAAGCCCATGTCCCACCAATATTGCAGACGTCATCACAGCTAGATTAAGTGGACATGGAACTACTTGGCTCATCTTTCGCTCCAGTTCATTGCTCGCAATTTCTTTGTTCATCGCGTTCGTCAAACAAATCTCCCTGTTCACTTTGAAAGAGCTTGAATTCCTCCATTGTTAACCCAGGATAAACTGATCAACACTGCTTAAGTTCTCATGCACTTGATTGCGAGAATATGATCATGGAATGGTGATTCAGTCCTTACAAGCACGTTGGCATTGCAGAAATTCATGTTATGATAAATGGGTAAGGAGTTTTAAAGTATATGCCAATTCAGGCCTAGTAAGAAATTTACTTCTCAAAGTACCAAAAACCCCAGAGATTTGTACTTTAAAGATTTTCTGTGACTAACTACTTTATGGTGTTGTTGGTTTTTAGTTGAAAATTGTATATGCTATTTGAATCTCATCTGCGATTGTTACTAATAATTGTACGGGAACTATCTGACGTCAAAGCTAGCAGTAATATTCATACAACATTGTTGATGTCACTCTTCATGTGGTTTCTGTTACTGTGCTTTTGTACCCTAGTGATTATCAGAAAACTTTCTGAGTTGGTCAATGTTACACAAATGTGGATGATTCCTGAGGGCACTTTCTCATTGTATGGACTGAGGAGAGCAGTGTTGCCCAAGAACAAAGGTGTGGTTGCTCTCATAAGATCCATATAACCTGACATGCCCAACAGATGGGTCTATATTTGTGTTAGAATACGGTTTCTGGTGCTTCTTTCCTCATCATTCATCTGTTAGATTGACAGGTTTTTCCTGCTATGACTTACTTCCATTGTCTGCTCGCTAACTTTCTTTTTGCAGGGTCAGGAGTTATAACTTATGCACTGTTTGGGGACATCTGTCGTCTGCTAGCCAGGCAACATTACCACATAATGGAAGTATCAGTAATGGTATAATAATTTTGTGTGTAACATCAGGTGCAGGTTAAACCCCTTGTACACGCCAACACATGATGTTCTTCCTTTCGTTTTAATTCAAAAGTAGAAGTTACATCAATTTTGCCAAACAAACTTTAATTCTGTGAATTATGTAACTAGCTGAGCTCTGCTTGTCAATCAGTCAACGAAATTAGTGCTCAGTCGTTGGCTATCGAAGAGGCTATGTCATCTCAGTTGCTTGTTTGGGCTGAAACTGTACTGTATCTGGTCATTTTGTGAGAAAAGTAGAGTCTGTTTTGTACATCTATTAGAAGCAGGTAGTCTGTGATCCAGGTTTACGTAAAATTCTCTTGTTTGGAACTCTGGAATTCAAGCCAAATTTTATTATTTGATTCTGAACATTGGCACATGAGCGATCTTGTCAGAATATTGGACACTGCGTTTTGTATAAACAGTGTGAAAATGGACTTGGCAGTTCAGGATATCGCCAATAAGAGCCGCCCATGTGTCACAACGTTTGTCGTTGGGACGGCCAGTTTTGCCCATTCCTAAAATTTGGTGCAAGCTCCGACCTTGAGCAAAATCATTAATCCTTGACGTTCCCAAACTGGAGGTTTTTCCCGTAATTTGTAGATTTTTTGTTTTGACTGTAAAGCGTATGTCATTTAAGTGAGAAAATCCAGCTGGGTTTGTCCAAAAATCGTAGAGCACATGTTTAAAAGAGAACTCGAAATGATCCTTTTGAGCATGTGGTATTTAGATTATGTCGTGCGTTTTGGCGACAGGTTTAGACTTTTTAAGTGTAAAAACTCCCGTTGATAAAAGTACAAAATTTAGACATTTCACTCACTAACCCACATTCTTAGTGTTGAGTTGTGATCATTTCACCTCATTAGGATCTTATTTTTCTGAATTTTAACTTGGGGCCAGTTGGTTTTACATTCTCCAGGCACTGTTAGGATTCATGTTTCCATCTGAAGAGCGCTAACACATCCAATAACCCATTTGGTAGGAGTAGGGCTCTTCCATTTACTAGACACGCCGGTATGTGGGGGTCCCGATTAGATGTGCTTGAAAATTTATTTTTCCATTTTTTCCCGAACCGATAACGGCAACTGCCGTCGTCCCATCTTGGGACTTGCCAATTAATTCCTGCGTTGTACATGCATGAAAACTAATAACAGCTTATTATTTAAAATGACTTATTCTTATCAAAATGACATAGGCAAAAAATTGAATTTCAGGCCTCAAAAGCGAGGCCACTATATTGATATAGCGGGCCCCGCTCTTCGACCCCCTTTCGGCGAGGCTTCCTATATTAATATAGGGAGCCTCGCTTTTGAGCTCCTAAATTCAATTTTTTGCCTGTCATTTTAATAAGAATAAGTCATTTTAAATAATAAGCTGTTTAATACTCTTGATTGGGTCGTTGGTGAATTTAACCTTGCATCGTTTACTCTAAGTACTCTGTCTTGGAGTACCTGCAAGAGGTACGCTGTTTCTTTGCTCGTCCAATGAGGTAGTAGTCTTATTGTGGTGTATGTAGGAGAGCGTTCTTTATGTTTTACATTGCGACAACATGTAAGAGTATGATCAGTTTCATGTGAACCCTTTACTCTTAAGAGATGATCATGAAGCAAATCGATAAATTTATGGAGAAGTTACCTCCCTTGCACGTTTCGAAAATGAAAATGGTGGTAACGTGTTAGAGTAATTGTTATAATGCTGCTGTTGAGCTATCTGCATATTAACGTTCTTTGTCAAGGTTTCCAATAAAATTTAAGTACACAACGCTTGTTGGAGGTTAGTGTCGAAGTGCTACTGCTTTGATATTATACGGGCAATGTCAGCAGATGATGGAAACGGCCTACCTCGAGTGTCGAATGTAAATAAATTGAATGCAGAATATGATAATTTAATCACATGTGACGGATGGGAGTATTTGTATACATTTTCTGATATTGAGTGTCAAAGTCAGATATTTTCAACCGATAATTTTTGTAATTAAATGGAATGATAAAACAGTTTCCAGTAAAATTGTGTTAATTTGATTGTCTTGTGTTGTCCGTCTACATTGTTGACTAAGAGAAGAAGCAAGCACAAGTTCATGAAAAGCATTTGTATTTTGTATTCGCCCCCGGGCTACCCATGTACGACTATGCATGTCTGTTCATTTCTTTTGAACCACCCGCCCACCCTCCCTCCTTCAATAACGCGGTCGTGACTCATTTCTAAGACAAATGCCCTTCCACCATGACGTCACCATGGTCCATATTTTGTTAGGCACCCACCCATTCACCACTTTTCCTTTGTTGAGTAACTTTGGTTCCCGCCTAAAGAGGGCCTTGGAAAGGCGGGAAGTCAGGGGCTGTCCACTTCGGACTGAAATGTTCAGCTGCAAAAAATATGAAACGACGAAGTCATACGAACTTGGTGGCACTTCTAACAAAAAGTAGTGTACTCTAGTGAAATTAACACACAGTTTGAACACACTAATGTAACTTCAAAGCCTAACAAGGTAGACAAAGACATTCAACTAAGACTCTTAATCACAGCTGGTCACCTCAACATACATAGTAGGCGTTCGGGAATGCGTTCACTGACCCCACTGTTGAGCCAAAGTCTCCATTAAAGATACCAGAGTTGCGTTCAGAACACTGATGACTTTAAAAAAGGCTAAATGTTTTGCGTTTCGCCAGAGTTCCTCGGGTCTACGGAACCTTGAATGGCTCCCTTAATTCCGGATTTCCAAATAATCGAAAAACCTTCCACCCCAAAATCAACTTATGATACACTAAAATTCTTACTGATATGAAATTGGTTTAAAAATTTCCTTATTCCAATTAGAGACGATGTCGCGGGCTCCAAAATAACTCGCATGTGCCGGCTATAAGTTGGACTGCCACTGACGGCGTGTCTTATGGGCCACACGTGGTTTCGGCGAATAACGAGTTGCTGCAAACCCTAGAATCCACGTCTGACTTGAGCAATGAACAAGTCGGTGACCAATTTTGACAGCGGTGGTACAGCTCGGTTCTTAGTCGTCGGATCCCCATACTGATATAGTTAACCAAGTAGGCCGACCTACAGCTCTGGTACCCGAGTCGCAGAAAAGACGGGATCCATCTTTCAGCGAGTAATTCATTTTCGATATACTTCTCTCATAAAAATTACCCGGCCGTCCAAAGTGTTAACAAACCCAGCACTGGAGATATAGAGCTGGTCTCGCAATAAGTTCAAGAAACAAGTAGCGGATCCGAGTGCTTGAGATAATCGCATTCGCTCCAATTTTTTATGTCACATTTTGACTTGTTAGTTTTAAACTCCGCAATAAGTGAGTGCATTTGTGTCATTGAACGTTAACATTGACCGTTTGTGCTCGTGGGCAGCCCGTCAAGGCGGCCCATTGCCGGACTTTTCCACCATGACGCGACTAAGAGAGAGACCGCCCGTGCGGCCAGTGAAGAAGACAATCTACCCCAGTATTTACGCGTTTTTTGCGATTCCGCCACCGCACGATTCCCAGTGCTGATAACCAGCACAAGTCCACGGTCTAGCAAATACCAGACAGGGATTTAATCCGAAATGTATCAGACACTTGAACTTGGTAGTAGGCGGCACTAGATGGAGCAACAACGAATATCAAGTTGGAAAAGCAACCGGAGTTCCCAGCCGGCCGGGTGCAGCCAGAAGGCTTACTGACACCAAGGGCGTCTACACGATATTACGGGCCCCCCGGCCGGGCACAGAGGTCCACTGGGGCCTCTGTTATACCAAGTGTTTATAGCAATAACAAACGTACATTTTACCCCAACAAGTGGCATGTGTATTTATCGACTGGCCTGGCCTTGCGCTGCCAACACCGGCAGTGCATATCAGAAATCGACGAACATGCTGTTTCTACAGTATTCATTAATGGAGTGCTTTTCAAAATACATGCATCCATAGAAAATGGCTTAGAGTGATTTTACCCGTGTTAAATTGCAGTTTTACGGCACATTAAGCCCTCCGTCGGCGGGTACTTTGCTAATTTTTCTACTCGAGCATACGCGATCTTGAGATTGAGCAAAATTCCAAGTTCACGCAAAGCAGCACTTAGCCGGATTTGTATCATTCGGTATGACTGACATGGAGAAGCCTGGGTCCCCTGTAGTCGTGGGGCCCCGGGCAAGTGGGCCGAGTGGTAAAGACGGCACTGACTGACACAAAATTGCATATAATGTGAAATGAAAACGATTTTTGACTTAATTTGATAATTCTTACACAAGATGTTCTACTATGGATTAGTATTGAGACTATAAAAGTGCCCACCACTAAACGGTCTTGAGACTAAGACCCAAAATAATGACAGTGGGGAAAATGACGACAGTCCAACTGAGCTGCTGGCCCTAGTCCAGGGGCACGTTCTGTAACGCTAGACGTGAATTTTCTCTAACTCAACATTCCAGTCTTGCCAACGTTCACTCACTTCAGTGCAGGTGTTTGTTGGCAAGGTGATCAGCTTACTCAAGAGATTTTGCATAGGTGATTCCGACAAACTCTCAAAAATAGATTTACACAATGCACCCGATAAAATGTGATTTTCATCGCTACTGTCAGTAGCAGATTTAGAGGGGGGCCAAGGGGGCCATGACCCCCCTAAAATTCCCCCAGATTACTTTTGGGAGTTCGGGGGTGCGAATGTCTGACAGGAAAAATCCTGGCTAATACTCTGTCCTGACCCCCCTAACTCAAAATCCTGGATCCGCCCCTGACTGTATATTGACATAACAGAGACTTGTCATGATGAAAATGCACACCTGTTACAAAATATGGTAATACATTAGCTAGAGGGAACAAAACAACATACAGAAGTAGGCTAGAGGCATACCAGCTCTTATCACACAACACTTTCAACTACGAAAACAATAGCAATGAATGTAACACATATCCTGCATGACGGTCATAAGCACGGGATTGCGAGGGAACGCAACCCAGTGGTTTATTTTAGGGGAAGCGCTATACAGAATCTAATGTATGACTATCCTAAACACTATTCACACTAATCACCCATCTTAATAATCACCTGATATGACTTGTGTGTCTATGAAGACTACAGGATCAGACGATCGTAACTATGAAAGGACCTACAACATTTGGTGTAATGGAGACCAGAAATCACGATCTTAATTGTTCAGTGTATTCAATTCAACAGGTTTAACAAATTTAATAACAAAAAAACATTTCAGAATGACCAAACATGACTGCGCCAGTAAAGTCACATTTGCACCTCACAATGAATAAGCTGGACTAGGCTTGTGTATAACAAAGAACGACGAACTTTGCTTCATCACCTGTGCCCAGTTTCCAGCAGCATTGATTCTAACGTTATCGCACACTTGTCATCAATGTACGGCTGATGTAACCACGATGCAGAACAAAACATCATTAACGACCTGTCTTTGACATGAGCAATGTTTTCCAATATAGATTTCTTTAACTTGAGTTCCTGAGTATACGCGCACAGCAGTTCGTCAGATGTTTCATCTGAAATAGAAGTATTACACGCAGATGATCAACAAGTTCAATTAATACCGGAATTTCCCGCACACAGTTTGCACCACAAAATGCACGGCCATGAGCTTATAATCGGAAAATTTTCCAAACATTTTCCGTGCTCATTGTCCTAATTTTGGGCCACAGTGATGATGTTAAAGGATTCAAGGGTTTCCCAAAATAGACCGTCAGTCACAAGCAAGGCTTTATTGATGTTTACACGTAGCCACCAGGTTAGTCACTAGTGCTGTAATCAAAAACCAACAGCCTCAAACTGTCTTAGCCATTAGAAAGAGCCAGCATGCTTTCCATAGACAGGAGAACCTTGCGAAAATGCAAAATCACGCAAAACTGCGAGACATCGCCCTGTATTATAAGCGAAGCACGTTATCACATTAGCTTCCTTCCTTTGCAAGTTTCTTGCCCGTCTACAGAACTCAACCCAACTTGGTGAGTAGCGAGGTTAAAAACATCCAACTGACAGGAGACAGTTGGAGATTTGTAGCACTATGTGATTCAGCCGCACTATCCTTGGAAGCCTATCAATAATTCATTCGTATCTCAGTAGCCTGCCCACGGCGGCACTGAAACGTCGTCACAGTTATGTTTCAAAGACAAGCAATATGCATCAAGCTCGGGGAAGGACGAAGTCACAAATAAAGAGATGACACATCTCAAAGAGAGTATTCAGAGTATATGTCACTAAAGCTTACATGGGGGGGGGGGGTTCACCTCCTCGTCCCCGCTTCCTACAATTATGGAGTTGAATGACAAACTTTTGATGGTTAACGAAGGTAACAGAAGACTATGTTGTTTGAAAGTTTAAAGTAATTAAGTGCTCGATATACCTGTTAATAGGCTGAAACACAGTTAAGTACCCTTTTAATAAAGATCAGCAGCAGAAATGTCAGTGAAATGTGTAAAAACAGCNACTCAACCCAACTTGGTGAGTAGCGAGGTTAAAAACATCCAACTGACAGGAGACAGTTGGAGATTTGTAGCACTATGTGATTCAGCTGCACTATCCCTGGAAGCCTATCAATAATTCATTCGTATCTCAGTAGCCTGCCCACGGCGGCACTGAAACGTCGTCACAGTTATCTGTTTCAAAGACAAGCAATATGCATCAAGCTCGGGGAAGGACGAAGTCACAAATAAAGAGATGACACATCTCAAAGAGAGTATTCAGAGTATATGTCACTAAAGCTTACATGGGGGGGGTTCACCTCCTCGTCCCCGCTTCCTACAATTATGGAGTTGAATGACAAACTTTTGATGGTTAACGAAGGTAACAGAAGACTATGTTGTTTGAAAGTTTAAAGTAATTAAGTGCTCGATATACCTGTTAATAGGCTGAAACACAGTTAAGTACCCTTTTAATAAAGATCAGCAGCAGAAATGTCAGTGAAATGTGTAAAAACAGCTTACAACATTCACATATTTATAAAATATATTACTACCACGAGGCACATTTAATTAGCATTTCAAGACCAGTGACCGTCTGTAATATAAATGTAACCTTTACTCTCTCCTCAAGTGTTACTAAACTTCAGTAGGCTCTACACATATATTTAGAGGATTTTATGGAGGTTTAAAACAGAAGGGAACCCAATGTCAGAATTCTCTTTGAAAACATTCGGAAACTACGGAACAAGACATGACAGGACATGACAAACCAAGGCCTCTTTATTAAAGCTTAAGTCCAAACAGACAGTGAACTGCGATCATTTTCAATGTCAACTGGATGACATCGTCTGCGAGGCAACCCTCCCCTCCAGAAATGGGAACAAAGACAAGAGGATGGAGGTGGTGAATATGGGACTTGTAATGGAAGTAACAGTGCTTGTTCTGATGGTTGTGACAATGATAGTGGTGAAGATAATGATGGTGGTTGCGATTCTGGCAATAGTAGTGGTAACAGTAGTAGTGGGTCCTCCTAGTAATAACAAAACATGCTCACAGAACTTAGACACGGGCCATGTCTGAAACAGACACGATGCCATGGAATGCTCATCACCAGACTGATGGTGCACCAGGTCGCACACTCCTTTTAGTGATGTAGTTAAAGATGACATCTTCTTCACGATTTTCTCCTGAAAAAGACAGAAAATGTTACACTTGTTATCTGGTTAATGCACACGTATAATTTTTTCCAAAAACTTCTACACTAATCAACAAGCCAATCTGCTATTCAGTTCCGAAATTAAGCCCTGAATGATTTGTCTGGGGAGGGAATCATGTTCTATCGTCGTAAGGACAGGTTTGATACATATTCTGGGTGTTTTGTTTGATAAAACTTCAAAACTTATCCGATTGACGCCTCTGATTGTTGCACAACATCAAATACATTATTCAAAAACAACAGCATTATGCGTGATGATGCGACGCCACTGTTGCTATGCAGCGCCTAACTTTTATACCAACAGGGTCCCGGTTTGTAATTAAAATTTTTGGAAATGAATAATAAGGTAAATTCATTTTATTCAAAATTTCATCACAAGAAATGCGATGGCACATTTTCCCACCAACACCGTAGCATTTTTTCTCAACAGGTACCAGTCTTGACTAATTGGAGCTGGAGACCTGCTTGTTACGAAAGTTAAAATAACATTTGCGCAGGACTTATATGTTTTAATTTTCAATGAAATAACAAGTATGAAATACCATTTTCTGGAAAACCATTTCCAAAGTTTCAAACAGTCCTAGCATTTCTGAGGGCATGTCATCTTTGTCTAAGCTTTCATCATCCAAGCTCATTCTGAAATGTTAAGTATTGCATTTAAAATACCATGAACTATTACACACATGCTCAACAAATATGCAATTTTATCCTCGTGTGAATAATACCCTTCTTAAATAAACGCACAAATTATACATGATAACTCATCCAACCAAAACCTTTTAAAAAAGTACAAGCAAAACACTTCTCACGGTGCTGAGATAAGGAACTTCCCAAGCCCAAGCCAACAAAAGCATACAGAAAATGGAGAATACTTCTATATTGTCACTAATGCTGGCAAATGAACTCCAACATTACTTATCACTCATCTTTTATGGCCATTCTAGGCAAACCATATATCGGAAAATATTCAAACGTAAAACAGTCTACATTCTACAGGTACCATACATACACGTGCTGTAGTTTACAGTTGGCAATTCTGTTGACAACATCCACACCAGCTGCATTGAGGGAATTCCATTTCTGAATCAGGTTGTGCCAGTCAGCTGAGGCATCTTTTACTATACGTGCATTCCCAGTCAGATTGCCATGAACACTGTGTTTGCCAGTGTCTGAAAATGAGAACAACTTGTGCCCCTCAGTTTGCGTCATTGCTTCTTCTTGGATGGTGAAAGTCAAGACAGTCCAGTCTCTTTGCAGTCATTCAGCAAAAATTCAAACATAGCAAAAACTACACGTTGCTAATTAGCATCATCATCCATACATCATACATTCAAAGAAACAACTATTCTTACTCGCTTCACAATAATTACGAACGGTGTACAACAGTAACATTAATTGTAACAAAATATTAATGTCACTTTTCTCCTGTGAATGAGTGTACAAAGGTTGTACAGGAGAATTACTAATAGTGTTTGGTGTCTCAATAGACTCAAAATCGGTTCGAGTTAAGTCACTTTATTAATCTGGACCGAACGTACACAAGCACAGTCAAACAAAACATCCCACCTAATGCCTGTTCTAATGTTCCAGCCAGCGATATGAAAACTTGAATACAGTTTTGCATCAAGGCTACACCACTTGCTGACCTTCATTTTTTCAGTTTTTTGGAACATTCCATTGCCAAATTACTGCAGTAAGAATACCCCTATATCACTATCGGACGTGCCAGCCCTGACTATGAACTTTTGAGTGAAGTCTGGCACTTGTAGGGTGGAACCACAGGTTCATCCAGATTCACCGTCTCAGTCTGTAAATACTTACCTGCAGACGAGTTATGTGTCCAGTATGTCCAAGTTCAGATGCTGGTAGTTTACTGAGTAGCTTATGCATATCAAGCGGCTGTCAGGATAGACAGTGCCATTGTCTCAACTGCCACCAGTAGAGATGGCGAGGCTTCATACACCGGCAGCTTTTCGACAAATTATGCCTCACACTGATTAAATCACCAAAGTCATGTTGTTATAAGTACCTTTTGTGAATGAAAGGACACCTTAATTAGGAGGTCGTTGATGTCTTTTGACTCCTTCCAACTCGAACAAATACTCCCGTAATCAAACTTTTTTCGAGCATTCTTTCATTCTGATGCCCAGATCAGCAACTGGTCAGTTTTACACTGTGCATGCTCCTGGCATGCGCAGTGTTAAAAATTGTCAGTTGCCAATTAGGGAAACGGACCGAAGGACTGCTCAAAAAAGTTTGATTACCGCAGAATTTGATAGAGTTGGAAGGAATTAAAACCATCGACGGCCTCCTAAGGCTAAGCCATGCCAAAGGTGTCCCTCTTTGCGCAAAAAATACTTAATTATAACAATTTATTTTTGACGTTTTAATCAGTGTGAGGCATAATTCACAAAAAAGCTTCTGGCTCCAACAGTAGCTTCACCGTCTCTAACTGGGCCAATCGAGACGGCGGTGAGCACATGCACCTTTAATTTTGTCAGCCCTCAACGATAATATTGGCCTACGGCTACAGGTAGGGAGGACAATCAAAAAGTAGGTCACGGTGCTCCATATCTGCCTCCGTGTAAAACCCACGTCGGTAAATTACCCGATTTCAGACTTCAAAGTTAACTATAAGACTATTTTGTGTTATAAATCGTTACCTTAGTCTTTATTTGTAAGTTTGTAATCTTTTTGTCTCAAATTATCGCTGATAAATCATTTTTTGTAAGCTTTTTTTAGCGCACGATTTTCCGCCATGCGATCAACTTTCGAAAAAGTACCTCTTGTTCCTCCTATCCAAAAGAGCACTATACTCTCAAATACAAACATGAAATTTGGACAGGATGTAGTTTAGATGCGTGCGCATCTCCTCAAGTTGTTTTCTCGAAGTCAAGGCCAAGTTTTCATTGCGAGTTTTCGATCGTCTGGAAGGCCTAATTTTGGTCGGTCGGGAGATTGATGTTTTTCCAGTTGCGCAATATGCCCCCCCGATTTTTAGATGAGGAATTTATCACTCTTTTAATTGGTAATTATTTCATTTTCAGAAATTCTGTCAAACTGCTGCGCATTGGCACTTTTCAAACAGCAGTCGTTAGTTCACTAAGTCGCCGCATGTCAGCGCCACCAGCGGCTACGTTGAAGTTCAATGGCATCGCAACTTCACCGTTCGAAATAAAGTTGTTACAAAGTTTTTGTTGCATAAATGATGAAATTCTTCATGTTAAGGGTGATTTGTCTTCACAAATGGTCTTTTGTCTACTTTCTGATGTTTTTTGCCATGATACGATCTAATAGTACATGGGTGGCACCCAACACTGAAAAAAGTGGGAGACTATAGCCTCCCCCAGCCTCCTGTCACTGTCAGGCAATGATGTGTTGCCCATGTAGTAGTATTCAGGGGCAGATCTAGGATTTTTAGATAGGAGGGGGGTGCAGGGCAGAGTATTACGCAGGATTTTACCCGTAAGATATTTGCACCCTCAAACTGCCAAATGAAATATGGCAGTTTTAGGGGGGCCACGGGTCAGGCCCCCTTGCCCCCCCCAAATCCACCAATGTGATCTTGTGATTTGATGTGAAATTTCCTCCTAGCTCAGATGTATTTATTTCTGAGCTGATGTGGTGTCTTTGCTCTTTACCTTTTGAGTTGTGTAATCCATTGTTTTCATCAAACATGATGAGCCTGTTCTATATGCTACAACAACAACTTAAACAGCAATATCTCTGTAGAAATCGATCCAAATTTTATATACTACATACCACCATGTTTGTCTCAATGAGACGAATCTTTTTATATGCAGCACATGTATATTCTTTAATTTTTTACGAAATTATGTAAAAAGGCAGATATTTTACGCATAATCGTCGCGTTTCATCGGCCATTTTCTCATCAACCGCTAATCCAATTCTGATTTTTGCACCATTTCATTTCTCACACCAAGGGCTTTTCAAAAATGTATGACACATGGGTATTGTAAAAAAAATTTAAAAAACGTTGTCCTCCCTACTACAGATAGTTGAGGGCTGAATAAAGGTGCTAGCTTGACTCGGCAATTACTATTAAAACAAAAAAGGCTTATTTACCAATTGGAGAAAATCCTGAATTTTCGAAGTTACCAGAAGTGGAGGCAACTTTCCTTTTAGACTTCCTTGAAGACATCACTATGTAAATCACAAAAGATTTTCAAAAAGAAGCATGCCTTGTCGTCTGTTCCTGTAATACTGTGGTAAAAGCATACCAACTTAATTTTATTGATTTATTTAAATTTATTTTAGAGCAAGTATATCAGGCTTTTAGAATCCTAATTAAAACATAACATAAATTTTAAAGAAAAGTATAAATATTAAAAAATAGGAAAAATTGGAGAAATTTTACGTGATAAAAAGATATGAAAACAAATGTCTTGCTATTCATGAAAAATCTGGAAATCCCGGAAGTGAAATAGGTCAACTTCAAAATAGGTCAAGTCGGAGACTATCTTAACAGTGTTCAATCTTCGGCCTGGAGCTATCATCGTTCTGATTAGAAAGTTAAGTCCATTACATCGTCATTATGGACGTTGTTGTGGTTGGAAGTTGTAACATGGATTTGATCAGGTTTGTAAATTCAACGTGTTTACAAACAACTGGAACTCCCAGACTGACCACAACTAATAGCTGACGTGCTGACTCGTTTGCGACTCCGTAGTCAGTCACGGACCTGTTTAGCTTCATACAGACGCAAATTCGCAACATCTCGCCTAAGCAAAACAAAATTTTATGACCTTGAAACTGCTCGATTTAAAGTACTAATTTACCGTGCTGATCGACCGAGTGCGGCAATCGTCATCGCTATTGGCCTGGTTTACCTTTGGCTTATAGACACTGCCTCACGAACGCGTCCGGGGTCAAACTTCAATTTGTTGAAAAAATGGCGGGAAGGATCGGCCACTTTCATAAATCAAAAGCGCGGTTATTATCAACAAAAATATGTTGTGCAATGCAGGATACAAAACAGTGCAGCTGGTATGATTTGGAATAATCTGTGATCCTGCAACAAAGACTGTGCTGACTGAAGACCACTTCGTTACTTCACGACTCTACTGCTAAGTAGGCCTACTGTCTACGTACTATGAGGGATGTGTAATACCCTGTGATTAACGTATTTGCAGAGCGTAAGTGTGGGGTGGGTCGATTGCCACCCCCCGCTCCTTATTTGTAAATAAAGTGATCCTGTTCTTGTTAGCCCGTCTAGTCCGGAAGGTGTCCCAGTCAAGACAGTTCATCGATCATAGATGACACCTGCAGACACTAGACGATTGAATAAACCCGCGTCCCATCGCAGGAATTAACTTTTGATTTAGTCCAGTTACCGATGTAAAATTGGTCTCAACTTGTTCCCTCACTTAGTAGTGGTTTTGGCCTTGTAAAGAAGTGGCTGTTCGTTTTTGATAGGGACCACATGCTTGGGGAATTAACTGATGCGCCCTCCTCGAAAGTTCCTTGGCTGACGTGATCAGATCACTCAATGTACAAAACCTAGAGCAACGCGGGGAAGGCATGTACTGCAGGTCTTTCTATGAGATTTAAAAATCGTCCATCCTCTTACCTTTTCTCCGTCTTTTGTTAGTTACGTTAAGCGACTTCCTAAGCAAGGAGAGACACTCATGGGGACCAAATTTGAGATGGGGTTTGGAGGTAAAGGTGCCAATCAGTGTATGATGGTGTCAAGACTGGGAGCCAAAGTAGCCATGGTAGCCAAGGTAAACATGTTACAATGATTTTTTTATGCAGACTTTGTTGTATGCTGTTATGAACTTTAGCATTACCTCGAAGGCAAAGTTAAAATTAATCAACGCTAGGTCCAAATAATAAAAAACTGCATGCCTCAGAAAACAACCCATCTGATAGTAGTCTTTTCAATACAGAATAGGAAAGTCTTCTAGGGAGTCCTGTTGCAAAACTGGACCTATTTAGTGTTTCTAACCCGCAAAATGAGCCCTACCATAGAAATCAGGAAAAGTGGCACAAAGGCAAGGGTAGGAAAAGTTGGACGTGATTTTACTCAAATGACGTACCACCATGTGTGTTAATATTTTCTTCTCCTTATGTCAGCTTGGGGATGACGTATTTGGAGAAAATTACGTGCAGAATTTAAGAGAAAACGGAATTAATACAGGTAAGTGGAAATGTTGAGAGCCGCTGACCACTCAATGACGTTTAGACGATTTCTTCTTCAATAAAATCAATATGTGTGCGGTTGAGGTCTTGGTAAAACTACCTTTCAATGCTTTTTAGTGCATTGGGGACTGGAACACTGAATATAATCGTGTAGACATTTTAAAATGGGACGACCCGTTGTTTGAAAGTGGTTTCATGCTTAAAACACACTAAACACGAAACACATGTAGCAAAATTATCAAATTGTCCCATTCATGTTATTTATACCCTGACCAACGTTTTCCGTATTCTCAAGAGGACACACATTAATTTGTTAGCGTTCAGGAATATTCAAACTCGAGGTTCTGAGTAGTCGTTCACGTGTGAAGTAGAATGTTGGCTCATCTATGGAAAAAAGTAAACTTACTCATTCGTTCTGTTTGTAGAATTTGTCTCCAAGACGACGGAATCATCGACCGGAGTAGCTCCCATAGCTGTTGATGAAGACGGTCACAATTCCATCATCATAGTATGCGGCGCCAATATGTTGCTTAATGAACACGATGTTGCCAGAGCCTCTGAGCTGATCAAATCTTCCAAAGTCATGGTCTGCCAGTTAGAAATTGACCCATCAACAACGTTGGCTGCAATGAAACTAGCTAAGGAAAACAACGGTAGTTACCAGTAACAATAATTTCTCTGTCGTGGGACATTCGTTTTAGTGAATATCTGAAATGACTTGGAAAGATAGTAAACTGATATTATGTTTTTGCCGGCATTAAAATAAAATGTCAACTGCCTGCCGTTCGATATCAAAATGACTTAGAGACAAAAGAAACGTACAGTTACTTTTAAACCAGAACAAATGTAAGATGAGAACGTGGCAGTGAGAGTCATGAAGCTCATCCAAACCATGCGCGCACCGGGGGGCTCGAAAAAGGGCAAAAAGGTCCGCCTCAAAGAAACAAAAAGTCCGAGAAAATGAGACAAAAGTCCACTAAAAAAGGCACAGACGCACAGGTTCTGAAAGTGGTACCCCATTTTTTATAGTTCTCCCGCCTTTTTGTTAGCAAAAGGTCCACCTAGCCAGGAATTCGAGCCTCCTCATATTAATGGCTGGGTGAGTGACTCGCACGAATTTTTCCAGGTTGTAGGAAGGGCTACAAAGATCGTAGTTGCTTATTGGCTGTTGTGGAATGCGTAACAAACCTGTTACGAACACATTATGTACACTATACCTTGTTGAAATTTTTGAGACCATTGCTATGTGCATGGCCCTTATATTATTTCATTGTGATGATCACAATCTTGCTGTTTTTCAGTGCTGACAATACTGAACGTGGCTCCCGCCCAAGAAGGTCTTCTACCGGAAATGTTCACAACCTGTGACATACTTTGTCCTAATGAGACAGAGGTAGAGTAATCCTGTCGCAGGGTCCATTCTGTACTGAAGTAGGCAAGATCAGTGCGTGCGCTAAGGTTGGCGAGGTTGGCGAGTATGCAAGCGACATTGCTAGCAAGACGTCCACGTGGAGCGTCTGTGCACAATAAATATATCTTGGTCTAGATTAACAAATCTGTAAAGTTTTGAGTGTGAAACCACAAGTAGGAGGTCGATCCACAAGGTATAACAGCCTTGTTTCCATGAAATGGGCATTCCCAGCGTACGTGTTACCAAGGCCCAATAATTTGTCAGAGAAAAACACTTTCGTTTCTTTATTCAGTCATTCTAACTAAACATGCGTTAAAATTACTAGGTATGTCTACGGAACCTTCGGGCTTACCCGTATGTAAGACAGCGGCGAAAGATTGCTTGCTCGTTGAATACACCTGATAAAATTCGAACGCTGTCTTTTCAGGCAGAGATTCTCACAGGTCTCCCAGTTAAGACACGCCAACAGGCCGATGCTGCTCTTCATAAACTTCTCGACCTTGGTTGTAAAACTGTCGTGATAACTCTCGGTTCACAGGGCGTTATATACGCTTCTCATGACGATCGGACAATTAAGAGCGTTCCGGCACGAAAGGTGGATGCAGTCGACACAACGGTATGAAGGCAAAACAAGTTTTGCGCTTATTTTCTTTTAAATTAATAATTATGGCTTTTTTGATGGATAGATAATTTAGCGTGTAAATCAACATAGACCAATATAGTTGAAGGAATTTGCTTTTAACCCAGTGGGCAAGCGATTAAGTAATTCATGATTCTTGTCAATGCCAATTGATTTTCCGTTAGCAGTCACTTGATGGAGGTCCGGATTTTGAGAAGCTGTTTGATGGCTATTATTTAGTTGAGAAAACAGGTTCTCAAAATGCAAAGCCCCTGTAAGTGACTTACCGATTTTGCTGTTGTTGTTCACCTTCATCTTCTTTTTTAGGGAGCAGGTGACGCATTTATAGGTGCGTTGGCTTTCTACTTATCAACAATGCCACATCTGGGGTTTAAAGAGGTCTTGAGAAGATCATGTGAAATAGCAACGATAAGCGTTTTATCACCTGGGACTCAGAAAAGCTTTAAACGTAAGAAGGATTTACCAAAGGAGCTCTTTTGATTTTCAGTTACCGAAAATAGTCGGCGCCAAAAAGCCAACTGGACATTTGAAGACTGATCATCACCAGAAAATCGATTAGAGATACTTTGATTAATCAATGAACTTACTGTGTGCAATCTTGGTTTTGTCAAGATTATTGGTAAACCAAACCACTCAGAACAACTTGATTTAGGAGGCACTGTAAGAGCTGTTATTGGTGTTACTGTTGTTGTGTTCAGACAAATTAAACTAAGTTATAACTTTTCCACTTTGATTAGTTTTATTGAGTTGGTCCCGCTGTTAACACTGGGAGTTGCATCAGTCAAATTGCTGGTTTTAGTCGCTAGAGGTCGGTATCATTGGGTTACAACTCTTGCAACTGTGCTGACAATGACCGTTCACACCTTTACAACTGCCCGCTAAACCACCCTTACAGAAGGTTATAACCGCAGGGTGTGCTACAGTTGCAACGCAACAACAGGTTTTAAACTCCTCACTCCAAGAGTTCTGACCTTTAAACCAGGTTTAAAAGTTATAGCTGCTTTGGTGTAAGATTTTCATATGATCTCTTCCTGATATGATAGAATGCCGTTGGCTAGACCGTAGCGCTGCGCCATTGTTTTCACCAAATATTTGTGCGAGCTATCTTTCTATCAACTTCAGTGCGTTTCAGGTAATTAGTCTTCCAAACAACGTTTTTAATTAAACAACCAAGCCTTTGCGCCAGCCTACAGACACACAATACACGGAAGCCTTGCTAGCACAGTTTTTAGTGTTCATCACTCAGTGCTTTATCAGAACACTGACGTAAATGCCATTGTCATAGGTGCAGAGATCTATGACGAAAAATATGACTGAATGACAAGTTGTTCTCACCAGCGCTATTCTGAAAACATAACAATCATCAAAGAACGACGGTCATCTACTAGTGAAAACGTGGTCTTTCCCGGCCTTTTGATTGGATCAGCGGCAGGACCTTAGCGTTCACAGCATGGGAGGCTAATTTATATTGCGACGGTGAATTGGTCAACGTTATTCGGAGTAGAGTAGTTGATTGATTTTGCGTGAGAGAAATAATTTTAAAAACTTGAGACTACATTTTTGGTTTTATTACGTGATCGACAACTGGCATGGAGCTCATGTAGGCACATAATAGGCAAAATAAACAAGGGCAAGTTAAAACATACATTATGTTTTTACCTCAGCTTTTTTACCCTTCGGAAGTTCGCTCAGGAACGGTGACGTCGGGTAAAAAGACTGAGGAGAACTCGCAAGTCGGTGTAACATATAATCGACCATAAAATGCTTCACAAATTCTGTTTCTAAACACTAAAATCGATAATTCATTAAAATCATGCGTGTACATGTATAAGTCATAAAATACATATTTTCTTAGATTAGAAAACATGTGACCATACAACTTTAGCCCTGGAATGCCAAATCCGATCTCGCGGTCGCTGGGGTTGCGCCGCGCATGCGTGAGAGTTGTTTGCATTCGTTTGTTCCGGAGTGTGTACGTGCTATGGAATTTACTGTCACTTTTCGCAACTGCCCCGGTTTTTAACCGAATTGCACAAGAGCCATATCAATAGAAAAGCCTTTGTCAGTTCTTGATGATTACATCAGAAGCAAATGATTTATAACTAATTACCATTTTAAGCCTACTGGTTTAAAAAATTAATTTTAAAAACCAAGAGTGTTACCAGCTAGTAATCATGAAAAGGAAACGAATCAGAGGTTTTACAAATGACTAGTTAAGCCACTAGGGAAATAATGACAGGCATTCATACAAACGTATACATCTTTATATATTAATTGGACCTTTAATGCTGTTTAATACAGTTCTTCAGAAAAAATTCTGGGCGGAATGACATTTACAAAAATGTGATGAATAATTACTCCATCTATCTGAAATTTGTAGATAAAGGCAATCTGCTGATAAAAAAATGAACAACCATCTATTGCTTAGGTTTGAAACATACTGTGGATACAATATCATTACATATATTGCAGTGTAGGACTCTACCGTAAACAAGAAACATTGGAACTCGTTCTTACGAAAGTGGAATCTGGAAATAACAGTGTTTATGAAAAAGTGACAAATGAACACCTGTTCCATAGTTGTCAACATTCGAGAATGAAAAAGCGACAACTAATTTGAAAAGCAGGGACTTCTGGATACAAGCGTTGCATCTGGGTCTATGCCAAAACGCAAATATGAAATGTTCGTCGCAACACACAAAAATGTCCCGACGGCGTTTTTTTTGTCGAACTGGAGATGTTACACCCAAAAGCGCCCGACGGCGTTTTTTTTTGTTTTTTGCAAGTCGAATGCCCAATTGCCGGTGCCTAAAAAACCCATGAAACGTCCCATTTTTTCTTTTTAGTTTACCGGGAAAATAATTCCATCTGTCACTAACACAAAGTATTGGATTGTATTTTTACAAGGTAAACTTTTCATTTTTTTAAAATTTTATTTTACAGCTAAAGGTAAATACTGTAGATAACAATCACTGCTCAGAAATTGAATGAAGTATCTGGGCAACAGATAAACATTGCACAAAGGAAATATTATAGAAACAACTGAAAACAGTAATAATTTATGCAAGTACAAACACACACACTTAGCTACGCAAATATGACTAGATTTTCGAAAGTAATGTAGACACCCGGTAGTAGGGGTTAAACTTTTCATTCGTAATTGCACAACAAACACTCAAAAACCAAATGTTACTTCTTTTCTTGAAATAAAGTAACATGACTTTAACACCCAAAAATGTCTTGTTGAAAAACTCCTAACATCTTGTTTGATAGGTTGTCGAAAGTGGTTCTAAGACTGGAGATCAGAGGCCATACTGGTCCCGGTATCTGGTCAGGGCCAAGGGTCAGTGGGTATAAAGAATGACCAATGTAATCCTCTGGTTTGTTGACTAATTTTGCGGGGGAATTGCTGTTTAAATCAGATGGCATCCAATATTGGTAAAGAGCGCTTTTAGAAGTGTAAGACTTACAATAAATCACAATTTTGGAACACTGAGTAAAACTGTAGTCATTTTAGCCTCTTAAAATAATACGAATCCAAACAAAACCACAAAATGCAATGCTTCTGCAAAAACAATGTTTTAGAAGCGAGACAAATTTTGGTTGCTGTTTCTCCAACTTTTTGTAAGCTGACCATTAAATGAAGGTAAAGACAACCAGAAACTGCCGCTTGCCATACAAAAGTAAGATACAAAGAGCTATGAATCGGAGCAAAAGTAAGACTGTAGTATTTGCATATAACCAAAAAAAGCTACATGCAGGTGACATGGCTTCACACAGCAAATTTAGCCAATGAAGGTTACTAATTATTGTCAGTAAATTAAATGATTAAATTGTATTCACAGGACGTTTCTCAACGGTTCAATGGTGCCCACATGCATTGTCTGAGTGTTCTTTCATCCTTTTAATCATATGATTTGCATCACTGGAACAAGTCAACATGAAGTTTCAAGCTTTATCTGGTCACTAGAAAACATTGTTTTGAGCAAATGCAGGTATTATTAGTTCAGATGAGTACGGGATCTGTAAATGATAACAGACATACAGCACATGACTAAGTAGTGTTTTCTCATTATGATATATAATTCCACCTAAAACAAAAATGACTAGAAATAACCATAATTATGGAAGCAAAATTTTTATGTCAGAATAGCCACACTACTAATTTTTCTATTAATCTCAATTAATTGCAAGTCACGAGGGAAGACTACTTTGATGATGAGTTTGGCTTCTGCCCAGGCATCNTGCCATCTGTCAGTAACACAAAGTATTGGATTGGATTTTTACAAGGTAAACTTTTCATTTTTTTAAATTTTATTTTACAGCTAAAGGTAAATACTGTAGATAACAATCACTGCTCAGAAATTGAATGAAGTATCTGGGCAACAGATGAACATTGCACAAAGGAAATATTATAGAAATAACTGAAAACATTAATAATTTATGCAAGTACAAACACACACACACTTAGCTACGCAAATATGACTAGATTTTCGAAAGTAATGTAAACACACCAGGTAGTAGGGGTTAAACTTTTCATTTATAATTGCAGAACAAACACTTGGAAACCAAATGTTACTTCTTTTCTTGAAATACAGTAAAACGACTTTAACACCCAAAAATGTCTTGTTGAAAAACTCATAACATCTTGTTTGATAGGTTGTCGAAAGTGATTCTAAGACTGGAGATCAGAGGCCATACTGGTCCCGGTATCTGGTCAGGGCCAAGGGTCAGTGGGTATAAAGAATGACCAATGTAATCCTCCGGTTTGTTGACTAATTTTGCCGGGGAATTGCTGGTTAAATCAGATGACATCCAATATTGGTAAAGAGCGCTTTTAGAAGTGTAAGACTTACAATAAATCACAATTTTGGAAGACTGAGTAAAACTGTAGTCATTTTGGCCTCTTAAAAGAATACGAATCCAAACAAAACCACAAAAATGCAATGCTTCTGCAAAAACAATGTTTTAGAAGCGAGACAAATTTTGGTTGCTGTTTCTCCAACTTTTTGTAAGCTGACCATTAAATGAAGGTAAAGACAACCAGAAACTGCCGCTTGCCATACAAAAGTAAGATACAAAGGACAATGAATCGGAGCAAAAGTAAGACTGTAGTATTTGGATATAACCAAAAAAAGCTTCATGCAGGTGACATGGCTTCACACAGCAAATTTAGCCAATGAAGGTTACTAATTATTGTCAGTAAATTAAATGATTAAATTGTATTCACAGGACGTTTCTCAACGGTTTAATGGTGCCCACATGCATTGTCTGAGTGTTCTTTCATCCTTTTAATCATATGATTTGCATCACTGGAACAAGTCAACATGAAGTTTCAAGCTTTATCTGGTCACTAGAAAACATTGTTTTGAGCAAATGCAGGTATTACTAGTTCAGATGAGTACGGGATCTGTAAATGATAACAGACATACAGCACATGACTAAGTAGTGTTTTCTCATTATGATATATAATTCCACCTAAAACAAAAATGACTAGAAATAACCATAATTATGGAAGCAAAATTTTTATGTCAGAATAGCCACACTACTAATTTTTCTATTAATCTCAATTAATTGCAAGTCACGAGGGAAGACTACTTTGATGATGAGTTTGGCTTCTGCCCAGGCATCATGACAAGGAATTCCTGCTTATTTGGCCCAAATACTTTTGGTATGTACAAGAACAAGTACAATGAATAGCCTACCATTTATGTTCACAAAGTAAAACTACACATATATTATAATGTATGGACCTGTGCCAATAGCCTAGATCTGGCAAGACTTTTGTGACATAAAGTTGAGACAAATCTTAGACTTGGTCAAAAATGAACTTTAAGTTAGTTTTTGGAACGGGCATCTAGGTACAAAAACGGGGAACTGACTGCCAATCAAACTACACCTGTTGCTTTTGCTCTACGAGTAAAACGTATAACATGCTGGTGAATGACAGCTGACAACAATGCCAAACAGTGATAACAACAATAACTTTTACAGACTAGATTTTTAGACACGAAAGACTTTAACAAATCTAAACTACTCAAGGCCAAATAACTTAATTTCTCTAAAACATTGAAATAAAATAAGTTAAAAACAGGAATGCGTATAAATCAAAATTGCGAACACCAAAGTTGCATGGTTAAATGGAAGACTTGGGCGCCACATGACACACTGCGTCTGCAAATTCTACGACCGCTCTATCAATCCATGTGTCTTTGTTTGGAATGATGATGCCACCTTCAAAGAATCCAAGATGGCCGCCATGCTTTGTCAAAACGTGCATGAAATTCTCTTTACTTCCTACAATTACCACAAAGACACATGCCAATTAATATTTGGCTTCAAAGTGTTGAGTGTTCTGTAAGTGCTTAAGCTATCTTTAAACGAGTCAAAAACAACAGATTTTTAAAGGTTTATCACCTTTTAACAACAACAGTTTATGACAAATTCCCCTTCTTAAATGTTTGTGCAAATTAACAAAAAATGGCTTGAAAAGTTTTCACTGTTGTCTGAAAATTTAAACTTCTGTTTCTATTCATGAATCAGTTTTGTACAATGCATTTACTTAACACATAAGCATGACATATTGGCATAAATTTATCTCGTTCTAACACAAAAATACTTTGTCTCATCGTTGGTGAAACACTCTTCATGTGAACCAACCCAACCATCAATGATCAAGTGGTAAGAGCGTCAGAAATAAAAAAGCCTCAATTCGCCACGTCTGCAGGGAACTGTGTCTCATATTTTTGATCTACCCTTAAGCAAAATAGATATATGTCCTAGAAATTCTTTGTTAAAACTACGTCACTAGTCTTCATTTTTGACATTCGATATCTTCATCGTTTAAAAGTGAATAAAAATTCCCAGACAGGACCACCCCATGCCTTGGACACAGATGATAACAACATGACTGCAAGTTTAATGCGATTCAACCATCGTGGCAAAGAACAATCAATGTTCAAATCTGACAATAACATCGAAAATAGAAAGACCTGAAAACAGCCAATAAAAGTTTGCCAAGTAGTTGAGATCGACTCGGATATTCAGCGCATTAACAATGCGTTAATATAAATGTTATGGGTCACAAAAATGATAAATTTTGTACAACATTCTACGAAGGTTGCCAATGTTACCTTAACCAGGCATTCTGTCATAATGTGAGAAACTGTGACCCCAACTTACTTGCATATGATTGGCCTAATTGAGTCATCTCTGAACCAACCAAAGGATCATCAGCAGCATTCAGAAGCAACATCGGAATATCAATCTAAAAGCATAAATATATTGCACTAATGAGAATACTCCAACAGACCACCCGGATATAGATACATGGGCTTGTAACTGGGAAGATCAGGAAAACGTGTGTACGCTTATACATAATAGGGCTTGTATTGGACAGTTGTGGTCAAGTCCAGACTAACTGATGACATGGAACACAAACTAAGCTTTGCATAACACACCAATCACAGAGAAGGAGAAATGGAGAGGTGTCATCATATCTTCAAAAGAAACACGATTTTAATATTCATCGTTCTAATGTTTTTAGTAAAGTTTTGCTGTAGGGCCGAAACTTAAACATAAAGCTGGGTGGGGCACAATATCGCATTATTTTCTTATCTGTCTCAGCTTGGAAACATTTGGTAGCCTAATCTTTTAAAAACTAGGCCAATCACAAAATGGGTTTTTCTATCTGGGCAAACGAAGGGCGTAGGGTAGGGGGATGTTACTAAAAAGTGACAAATCTTGAAAAACTGAAAAAAAAGAAAACTCCACTCAGGGACACAGTGCCAGGCAGATGTATTTGAAAGGTGAAGGTTATGCGATGCTTCAGCGAGTTTGTAGATAAAGAGGGAGATGCCAGTTGGACAAGAGTATCTTTTAAGGCAGCAGTAATAAATGTACAACCAAGTGTGAAAATAACACCAAAACAGCAGCGAGCAGCTTGTACTTACCTTATGTATGTGATGACTACAACTGCACCAACGGTACAGCTCTTGCACTGTATTACACTTTTGTTGACGCCTACCATGGAAAATGTTGTAATAATTAAATTGTGGTCGGTAACATTGGACTTATTTGTTATCATAGTGACATGGAAAAGTTTCAACTAGATGTAAGATAGGTGTCAACCTTCATGGCAATTTAGTTTAATAGAATGTAAAATTCACATTGTATAACATACATTATATCTAGTTCAGAATAATGTAACTAAGCTAGAGGTTTGTTTAAATAGACCAATAGATTTTAGAAATGAAGTTAGGACGGCTTAAGCAACTACTTCTTAAACACTTAACAAGTATAGGAGAGTCAACTTACTTAGTATATGCATCATCAATATCCCACAAATAGCGAGCTTTGAGAAGTCTTGTAACCTCATCATTGGACATCAGTAGCGCCTCCCGGTGGTTGTAGATAATCCTCTTCATACGTTGTCCAACCACAAAGTAGTAAAATTTTGACAAATTGGTCCAGGAGTCCATGCTGTCTAGGGCTCTGTCATAGAAATTAAGGTTAATAGTAGCACCTTACTCACTAGTATATTTAGCCAAATATATAAAAAAGTAAATATTTTGACAGTTAAAGTATACATTTTCTGAAAACAGAAAACCTGTGGAATTTGATATTTGGCTGTTTACTGATTTGCCAATAATTGGGTCACATGACCACATATTTTTTAAATTTAGAAAAAAAGAAAGGCACATTGATTGCAAAATTACATTATGAAAAACAAAACAAGTTTAAATTTAATTTGTTTTAAATCTTCAAGATGAGATCTCAAAAATGTCATCACTGCTTTCTAAAATATCATTTCGTTTTGCGCAATTTTAGGTTTCTTTCATCAAAATCATAAATGTCCTACTTTGATAACCCCTCAAACAAAAGTGGAACATTTTGAAAACAATTCCTAACAGTGTTTTGGAGAGCAGTGCATAATGTCTTGTATGTGAAAGTTTCTGATATATGATGTTCCAAAGTCAGAAAAATTTCTAGGGTCAATCCAGATGCATGCACAACACAATGCAATGTGCAGAAAGAACTATGAATGGTGTTAAGGACAGGTGTTGCTACATCTGCCTACCCCTTAGTTACAGCAAAGTGCTATAAGGGGATGGAAAATTCCTCCAAAACTATGAAATAGATGACTATAAACTTTCCAAGAACAGATCGCATAATTAGCAGCTACAGTTGACATTATTTGTTGCCATCCGATCAGGAAACTAATTTTGACATAGATTACTTTCCGCTATAAAATTTTTCTCAAATTTTTCTCTACTCAAACGAGGAAATTTCTGGGCGACAGAAGAATCGACAGTTGATAGTGATTGACACTACACTCTATGCACAACATGACGCACCGTGACAAGCCAACTGATCTCAAACAGTAATGAAATGTCAGCTCCTGCCAAGACAAGGAATCATCTACAAATTCAAAACGATTCTGACCAAGGATCCAAGTTTGAAGTGTCAGACATGAAATGAGGTATGTATGATGTCGTAACTTTAGAATATCATAAAACGATGTATGTGGATCTTATCCTGAATGTTTCATATCAGGACCAAGATGATTAGATTATTCAAAATTGGGCAAGATAATTACAACGGCCCCTAGATCTTTAGAACCAGATTGATTCCCCTAATTCAGTAGAAAACACTGGTTCTCAAAATGCCCTTAAGTTACTTACTACATAAAATTATGAAAAATTTCAAAATTAGTTCAAGCTGCAAAAAGAATTAATATGTTGTTGTTCAGACTTTGGTGAAAGTCAATAATTGTGTCTGTGCAGCACAGCACAATGATCCTTTTTATAACCACAGACATTAATAGGATGTTAAGAACTTCTCAACCCATTTCAACGGCTTGAAAAAATTTGCACATGTTACTACTTTGCATGCCTACCTTTCTGCATCATAGCCCTGACAGAGAGAGATGCCACACAAGAAGCCCTCCCTGTGTTCTGCCAACTCTCCAAGATATTTGGTGATAATGTTGGCCCCCATGCTAAACCCCACAGCAATAAGTTGAGTTGACGGAAACATCTCTTTGATCTTTTCCACCATGGCAGCGTACTCCTCTGTGTCCCCTGATGAGACAATAAAACTGCATGCCATTTCATATTATTTCACCACACAATTGTCCACAGTACCAGTATACATCGGTGCATATTTCTTATCCCTCACAATACAACCCTTCGCCCAAGTTGAGTAATACCCAAACATACCACTTATTCCCATAATTCAAAACGAACTATCCAACCAATCCCATTTCCGCATCGGCAATCTTCAATTATCTCGGTGAAGTTGCATTCACTTCACAACTAACGAGGCCATGCATGACAGAGCGACCTTGCATAGCTCTACCAAACACGCATTAGCCAATGGATTCAACTTGAATTTAAAGCCACATAACACCATTATGGTACAGATTCGCCAGTTAAGATAATGTCACCATGATTGGAATTGACCCACACACTGCATTCATGTCCTGCTTTTATTCAACGCTGCTGTGCTGACCACTAATTTACATCTCAACATTTCTCGTTATTTCACCAATGAAATTGTCATTCTGCTTGGTGAGGAGCAATGCAGACACCAAGAAATATGACAATAAGAACAACTATTTATGAGTGTAAGGTGTATTACTCTTTACTCATCTGCCTCGGTGTATGCAATGTCTCATGCTCGAAAAAAGTCCGTCACATAATGTGGTTTTCTACCTCCCAAAAGAGGAAAGTTCATTATAGAGACAGTGCTACATATCAAATTTTCTTGAACTAATTAGGCATGCTATTGTTTCCTGTTACCATGAGTTTATGTGGCTTGCCTATTAATAGTACTGGGTTATCCATTAAAATCAAGGAACCCACTTTGCAGTCACAGTGCCCCTGAACAGAAGAAGTCCACTTAGTTCAAAAACTCATGGGTGTCAATCTCTCCTCAACAAAACATGCATGGCGAATTAAGTTCCTTTAACTGTTTGGTGCCAGCATATTCCTACCACATACATTTGTGTAAACCTTGTCACGCTCTTTCGCTCATTCTTGATAGGCGTGGAATTTCTTGTTGAAAAATAAAATTGCATGCCACGATATCTGAATCTAAAGGTAAAATGCCACTACATTTCCACCATAGGTAATTCTGTGTCGGATTTTGTCATAATTTGTCGAGTGGCTTTTGTGATCATCAACAGACAAGCAAAGGAAATGGCAAACGGATGGACACTGGATGGTGCACTGACACGATGCTAACTATATGCGACTGAAAAATGAGCTTAACAAAGAAATTCAGCTCCAACAATATGTATAAACTTTTTTCTTCAATAAGGGCTGTTCCAGTAAAATCTGTATGGGAGGGGGGAAGGCACCTTTTTTGCACCCACCACCCATATTTTTCATTTATTTCTTCAGCCTACCACCAGTAATTTTTTATAAGTTTGAAATGCAACCACCCGTATTTTTTTTTTGTTCTTGTGGTTGACTGCACAGGTGCTCGAGTTTATCTGTTCCTCCATCATCACTAACGTCATTCATTACTAAGAAAACATATGTTTCTTATATATGGTTATTAGCCATCGAGAAATTCGAGCACCTGTGGTTCACTGGTGTTATGGGCATGCCGATGAGGAGATCGGAGGGAATGAAAAAGTCGGAGCTTTTTGCAAGTTGCATTTTTGTTTCAGTTTTTGATTCTGTGCGGATTGTTTATAAAATTTACTAAAATTACCCACCATCAAACATTTGTGGCCCAATGAAACAACAACGACCTGTAAATTTATATTTTTTTGAAGTACGACCACCAGCCATTTTAATTTAAATCAAACGCAACCACCCATAAATTTTTATTTCAGTTGCCTTCCCCCCTCCCACACAGATTTTGCTGGAACAGCCCTAAGAATGTTTGATTCTCATGAACAGCTAAGTCAACAATAAATGATGCGACCGGCATCACAACACATTTCACATTTCAATCTATACTAAACATGACCTTAAAAACTGAACTATAGATTTCTCAACATTCTAAATAGTCAAAATTATACATAATGCACAACTCACTATTCAACCAATTTTGCAAATCGGAAAACTTGCCTTCAAAGTACAATATTTTGGATATTATTCCTGTTTTATTACTGAAAATGTGCAAATTCAGGGTCATAGGTGAAGCTGCTTCAATGTCTGAAATTAAGAGAAGGTGCTTACATGCCAAACACTTGATCAAAAACCAAGAAGGGACTTTTTAAAAAGTACAAAAATGGACAAAAGACAAGAAAAACAATGGGTAATTGCACATTCAATAAAACAAAAACACTTAGTTAAAAATCATTTTTGAAAAAACACGGTCCTTAACTCACACGAAGGCGTACACATGCGTATATGGTATGAATACAGTCAGGAATACATTTCACTCACCATAGCTAAATATTCTGGGTGTAATGAGCTTTTCATCTGGCAAGACTCCCAAATGATTGAGGACTGCTACTCTGTATCCATGCTTGTGGGCCAACTTGGCAAATGTCCTGAGATAGACGGACTCACTGGTATTGGCAATGCCTGGACAGACGACCATGGTGACATCTCCTGATTGGCAAGAGTAGTAAATGAGACACCACTGCCACTGAAATAGTAGTCTATTCTAAATTCTCAAACAGGTGAACTAATTTTAATGTTTTTCCAACAAAACCATGACTCAAGTTACCCCGACCAAGGACTGACTGCAGTAAAATCTCAGAATTTAAGAATAATTACCAAAATTGATTGTTTTCATTTTTCAGAGCTTTTTATCATTGTCAATACCCGCAGTTTCTCAGAACATTATCCGATGGTTGGTGGTATTTCTCCATCATGAAAAAATGAGGAAATAAAGTTTCACTTGCTTGTCATATTGTGTCCTAAATTGGTGAGATTTTACTGTACAGTTTTGAGTATTTTGGCACTGTACTGTGGAACTAACCAGGACACATAAAGAGTATGTATCAACAGACTGCATGCTTTCAAATCAAATTCAGAAAAGACCAATAAATAGAAAGTCCGTTTTTGGTCTTTGTTTTTAAGACATAAATAAATTAAGTTGGGTATTGATGTAGGTGAGCATACACACCACGCTTTCGCCACCAATTATGGATACAATTGGGATAAGTTTTGCTTGAGAGCATCCCGATATAACTGGAAAATATCATTTCACATATGCTGGTAAGTCGCACCGCACCGTCTGGTTTTCGAATCGAAAGCATGCAATCTTCAATTTGGCATTGCTTAGGGACATTACATTGTAGAAAATATCAACGTAGATTTTGGTTCAATCTTAAGCATAATCCATAACAGATTAACTTTCGGTCTTAGCTAAGGTTGATTTTGGTCTAAATTTTTGGTTTCAAGAAATTTCGTGAAATGGGGCTAGACATTTTGTTCTTCAGTTAGCTCGATTTCCGTCTAAGTTAAGACAGAAGTTTAATGAAATGGGCCACAGGTCTCAAGCAATAACAAACTGTCAAAAAGCCCAGAAATCTCATCTATTTTTACTAATGTTCATTATGAGACCAAGTACATAACAGTGAGTGGTCTAAATTAAAAGATGGTTTTTACGAAAGGACATGGCTTAATTACGGTCACTTAAAAGCAGCTCTTCAGGAAATGGAATCCTATCAAGATAAGGAATATTATGAGTAAAAGGACCGATTTTTGTTTTTTAGCCTGCTACACAGGGTGAAACATAGCTTAGTAATTTTTTTCACTTTCAAATTGGTAATTTTGACTTGACCTGATGATAACGGCACACAACTTTAAATTCGATACGTAAACAGGCACAGGCAGTGTCGAGCCAGCGTGCAACACAAACACAATATGGTATAAAGGAACAGACATACTCTCTGAAGGTATGTGAGATTTGAAGAGGTCAAATGTGATAGGTGTTCCATCTTTAAGTGATGTAGTCTCATGACGTTCGGATGGCACTGCAGTGTGAATTCTACCCAACAGTCCATACAGTAAGGTCTGAAGGTGACCGCTTTTTCCGAATGCCATTGTTGGCACATACCTACAACAAAACAAAAGAGATTAGTCTGAACCAGGCAAAGCTAAAAGTATTTTGTTTAATAGAAAGAAGACATGATGTGGATTCTTTACCAATAGCATATTAATAGGAAGTGCAGAGATGTGCCACCAAGTTAGTTCTGTATTTCCCCCAAGAGTTACTTCAAGCAAGGTGAATCTTTTCAAGGTGTGCCTCAGGTAATGCATTGTGAACTTGCTGCTTAGGTTTTATAGTCGGCCAATTTTTTAAGCCAAAGTAGAAGATACCACACCTCAGTTCTTATTAGAAAGTCGCATTGGTGGATGAACATCTTTGCATTTGTAAGTTGACGTTGTGATCTCAGATATCAACAGCGAGAGAACATGGAAACCGGGCAATACACGTAGTGTAAAATGCTGCACAATGAAAGGTGGATCTCAATGGTTACACTGACCCAACATATGAAGGGTAAAATGGCACTTTTCCACCTGAGAGAGCAAGGGCCTTGAAACGTCAAGTTGCCCCCATTGTTTGCTCAGGCCAGGTAGAAGATGAGACTTTTTTTTCTGTTGTAGGTAACCGATTCTTGCCATTCAAACAACAAAAAAGTTCAATTTTCAGTGACTGATTTTAGGTTTCTTTAGTCTGTAGTGACTAAAATGCACGGCAAAGACTTATCATGTTGACATGACCAGGCAGTGGTTATCACTGACACACATCTCCGTTCTCCAACCCCCTGCAAAAGAAGTTGTTCCTAAAAGTCCAGGCGGTGTTGATAGTCCCTACTGTAAACCCAACCAGTAAGAAGCATTCATAGCTGCTGGTTGTGAAATGAGATGTATCGCCTAATGAAGCAGCAGATATAGCAGACGATTGCGAAGCTTATACATTTTGGAAAAGCCACAGATTTGATTGGACCAAAAATGTAGACATATATATCATATTTTAACGAAAATGATTGCTATTTCTTTAACTAAATTATTACCAGTCAGCAAGCTACACCGACAACTAGAAGTATACTTTTAAAGACATTAGCAATTACAGGGTCAGGCCCATTCAGGATACACATGCAACTTTGCAAGCTGGGTGAGTTATTTTGTAGTTTGTAAATGTTTAGCCTCTCGATTGATTTTGTCTCAGGAGACACCATGTAACAGCTCAGGAAATTATACTATAATTATATTATATTGTGTGAGCCAGCCCTGTGCCTACTAGTATGGCACAAAACAAAAGTTGTTTGTTAGTTCATTCATTCAAGCACCAGTGGTCATACAGATGAATGTATTAGTAATTGCCAAGTCCAATTCCTCCAACCAGTAATTGAACCTGGACCATCCAGGTACCCAACATCCGCAGGCGTCCTCAGCTTCTGATCATACAGTGTAATGGAGAAGATCACAAGCTGAAGACGTCTGTGCCCAACATCAGTCATCAACAGCTGCTAGCAATCAACCACCATTGACAATCGGGCATTTATCCGCTATGAGCATTGAATATCTACTCGGTCAGGTCAATATGCACTGCTGCATACAAGGTTACTTCGTCGTTCTTTTAATACTGAAACTCGTTTTCTATGGCACAAAAATACTAACGGCTCGTGGAGAGACGGACATCGTTTGTAGATTTCTTCAACCACCTTACATCCCTCGCGAAATATCACAGTGGGTTTCTCAGAATAATCCGTCAAACAAAGCAACCGAACAATGATATATGATAAAATGGCAAGAAATAGTGCATAGAACATTTCTTCAGTTGTTCACATAAGCAGAAAAGCTGAAGTTCAGCTCGTCAGCTTGTAAAATTCAGCGACAGCCTGCCGAAGTCGACTGAGCGAGGATTAAAGAGAGGAAACTCAAGGCGACCTCCATTGGAAACTTTGTGACGTGTTACTAAGAGCGTCACCTGCTGGCAGCAGTGAATAATACCATGGATTAAATACTATTTAATCTATGATAACACGCCCGATTCCATAAAATCAAACGCGAATTTAAATACCGTATCCTGCCATGTAAACGCCCACTGCTCATTAAGTTCGTTAAGTGTGCAGGGTTGCTTGTTAACCTAGGAACCAGTTTTAACGCCCAACCTGGACAACCTCCAGTGGCACGATGAAAATTTTGTTAAATGTTTTCAAAATGTCGCATTTTCGGCATTTCTTGAAAAATAAGTCGGAAAAGTAAGTAAGTCTACTTTAGCGGTAAATAGACAGATCAACATCAAAATACGAAGTTATCCAGGACAGTAGGTTCATAACAACCCTTATTCGTATGGTGTGAGGGCGTTTGCACGGTCAGGTGCCGGTCGTAGGCCTATACTTGATTAGTTGTGGTCACTTGCACGAACATATATAAACACCCATTCCCAACTTTCTGCATTGTGGAAAACTTGAAACAAGATGAAATGTCAAATAAGTATTGCGTTTCTCTAAACAACCATCTTTTAATTTTTTTCATGAAAATCATGAATATAAGTACTATTTTGATAGCCCCTCTTGCAAAACAGACTAAAAACAATTCCTAACATTGTGTAAAGTATAGTTGCATAAATTTTTGTTATCAAAATACGAAAACAAAGTGACGATGGTTGTCAATTGTGAGGCATGAGAATTTGGATTTTTTAGTGAAATGGCGGAGATGAAAAGAAAATACTTACACAGTTAATCCTGATGGTTTGCTTCGATGTTCACGTTGGTATCGGAAATATAACCCCCACGATAAGGAATCTTATGAGGCCGGTTTTCATTTTTTAACCAATCCAACGGCATTAGCTAGAACTCGATTTTTAATAGCACAACAACAAATTTTCAAAAATTGTCTTTGGTGCCCGCCCGTCTCTCTTGCGGAAAATTGTGATAGATTTTTTAGGGTACATAGGAAAAAGAACTTCGGTCGGTCGTTTTTGGTTGTTTCAGAATGTTCAGGGTAATTTTCTTTCATGCATTAAATCCCCGTAACTAAGTAACCAGTGAATCCGTGAGTACGTATACAGGGATTGATTGGGGCAAAGTGGTGCAATACATTTGCCTTGACGACAAACTGAGCGGTGATCAAGCGGAGACAGAATGAGGTGAAATTGAACCTCAACTATATGTAGGTCATTTATGGGACACGTGAGTGATGACATGCCTGAGTGGCGTCTGCAATTTTATAAAGAAGAAAGCCAATCTTGTTCTGACGCCCCCATTTGAAACATTTAGTTTTGCCCCTTCGCACACAACATATGCTTACAGACAAACACGAAAGTACAATGTCCCAGTGTCATTTTTAGAATGACTTAAAGTGCGCCAGGCATGCTCTCAAGGCCGAATAACGAACTCAAAGATGGCTTAATTCTCGATCGTCTAAGTAAAGAACAAGTTGAGATCAATTTTAAAACAGCAACTGATCTGAGTCAAAAGTGGATCGCTAGTTTATAAACGAGAAACAATTGAGGTTTAACCTGTACTCACGCTAGCGAATTCAAAGGCTTATATACAGCGGTTTATTGTAAACTCGGTATTAGGTCTCCGTCTCTTCGATCACACGGTGTAGTAGATTGGTCAACGTAGACACGTACGCACATTTGGAAGTAATAAAACGGACAGCATGATTTCCAAAGTTACGCCCAAAAGACCTGTAAGTATTCTTCTTTACAAAACTTAGAACCAGCTTTTGCATACTCATCTGCTGTTGATTTAAAATAGCAGTAACGCCGACAATTTCTCACGTCTACGTGAACTTTGTAAATATAACAATAAAATAATCTTCAACATCAATCGTTTCGAACACAAAAACTAGAAACAATTTCCAAGATTATTCCGTTACTGTATTTATTCTTCGTTTAGTTTTATGCAAAAATGCGGAGATTCCCGCCAAGTACTTAATCATTGTTTGGTAAACTTATACATCATCAAACACTCGACGTTCTATTGTATGTGCGGTCCTTTTTCATCAGTTATTGTACTTGGTATGTAAATAAATGTGGTATGGTGCATGGAACACATTTTTGGAACCAGTTAGCAGTGAGCGGAACAGAGATAGGAAAAAATACACCTGCTTCAATAACTTCACCAACAAACTTGGAATATACATGGCATTCAGTCCTTCACGAGAGAGCCCCTGAACGCTTTCAACGAGCGTTGAGATGCATATCCAAAGACCACGCCATATAGGCTTCTTTTCATCGAAATTACACGGAAATCGTAAAGGAGTTTCAAAAACACAAATTGTGTACTTGTTTATCATAATATGCACGTTCTTGAGAAATTATCACCCCGAAACTATTAGAGGAGTTGTCGAAGTACTTTGATAACTTAAAGCTACCTTTTGCCCCTATTTAGCTGTCAATGTTGAATTCTTAACCGAAGCGATTTTAGGTATAACAACATTATCGCGCTCACCCTGAATTACTGTCGAATGAGCACTGAGACAACCCAGGTCACAGATAACAGGTAAATGAGCCATTTTCGAATCCGCAATTTTTACTACTGGCCAACCTTAATAAACTCTGAATCGTTTTTTTCTGTCGCTGAAAGTTTCAGTGTTCTTGTTGGAAACGGAAATAGCATCCTATCAAGGTAACGAATATTATGAGACTGAAGTTCTGAGATTTTTTAGTCACATAAACATGGCGAAATGCAGCTTTAAGTGAATTCTCTACGCACAGAAGCACATAATTATGCATTAGTTAAAGTCACTATGAACAATGTTCTAGTGTCAAACTCAGCTCTCTTCTCAGGGTATTTGCATTACCAAACCAAAGTCATCGCGTCCTTACTTTTCGATTTAATTGATATTGTTGCCATAAATCGCATGACTTCCGGCCCCCAGGTAAGCCCTAGGCGACTATAAAAGTAATTGCAGCGATCTGGTACACGTTGCACCAGACGTGCGCAAGCCGCTAATGTGGGCTCATTGCACTGATCACTTGGAAGCACTTCTAAGTTTTGTGATTTATTAATACGTTGATAAAACCAAGCTGAGGAGCTGTAGACCTGACTCAAGGGTCTGGCAGTGTGTCCCAGTGGGACTCGAACCCACGACCTTGAGTAGAGGAAGCAGAGAGTTATCCCTGCCTCTTACTTTAGCGACTAACCCGCCGACTTGAAATTTTCGGAAGAAAAAACAACCTGTAAGTTGTTCTTAAGTATAGAAATCATTTTTGATCTGTGTGAGGAAAAATAAGATGCCGATTTTATAATGGTGAATGACTTAAATCATATTTTTTTACAGAAACCAAGGGTTTACTTTCCGTTTAACTTGCACATATAAGTGTATTTTCAGTACATACATACATAGCAGAAATATAAAGTAATTAACGCAGTGTGAACATCTATTGAATTTTGCATTCAGTCAATTTTTGATGTGGAAACCCGATTGGCAATGGAGCAGTCTTTTTCTTTTTGGGATTTGGCTTTATTGGAAGGGCTTGTGCTTTTTGATTTTGTAAATATATACTCCAGGCAATAAACCTGCTGGTGTGTTCTCTCGGGTAGCGATTGTAAGTGTTTTGTTGTGCTACCTGTCAACATGAACTAGATTGTAAAATGCACCCGATAACATGATAAAATATATACGTGACTGTGTTATCACCCGAAGTGTCCAGTCGAAGTCCATGCCCCGCAAGTCACAAACGTGATTATGTTTTACTAGAGCGCATGCGTTATTATAAACGCGTACCTTAATGGTGAAATAATATTCATTTGATAAATATAATTACTCTTTACTGGAATACCCTTTAGTTAAGTCTACTGTGCGCAGTGGAGTTGGGAATACGGATAGAAAACTCATAAGAAATTTTCTAGGGTAATTTTTTGTAGCGACACGGTTCGTTAAGCTACTATGACTGATAAGTTGCATGTTCGTGTTACGCAGGATCATGAACAAGCGGTCAAACAACTCGCTTGGGTGAACGAAAAGTCTGCGGATAGGTCCAAAATCAGCGTGGATCCACCTTTACCGACACCAAAGGAAGGGGCAACGTTCCGGAATAGATGCGTGACCTTCACGAAGCTCTTCGTCTGCTTTGTTACCGGAATTGTATTTGGGATATGCGCAGAAAAATCAAGAGGTAAATTTTGGCCAATATTGTAAAGGGCCTACTATACAAATATTTTTATTAGTAAACACAAACATTGAATACTTGCACTAGCATACAGATTATAAACAATTTGATGCAAAAAAAATCCCCCGGGCAAGTTTGTCCTGAAAAGACTTTTAAATGGCTATTGGTATCCAGTCTAGTAAAATTCTAAGTGAGGAAGAATGGCCCCAAATGTTCTTTAGAAACCTTTGTTCGAACTAGTTTAAGTTAACCAACGATTTTTCAGGGTTATAGGCTAACCTCGGCCTATAGAAGTTTTGTTTGTTAAAAAATAATTCCAGAATAGGACAAGCAAGTGAAGCTAACGGCGCCAGAACAAATCGTGTAGTGTGCCTCTCAGTCACGAAGGTTGTAGACCTATGCCGTATTTTACACAAAAACTAACGCCAGTACATTTTTTTTAAATGCATACGTTACGGTGGAAAAAACCAGAACATGCTTTTAAAATACTTAAAAGTGTTTTGTTTCCTCGAGAGTGTTCAAATTTGAGCAGACGCTGCCGTGAAAAAAAGTAATAATCATTGTGTAGGAAGCGCCGCTCCTGACTCAGTGGACGTGACCACAATGCCCGATTACTGTCTTCGTGACGTGAATGTTCCACTTGAACGCTATGCTTGCTCTATTAAAAACTGCTCTCTCAAGCCACAGATTTTTTTTCAAAACGTCATAGCAAATTGCGTGATGGTACAGCACAGCGTTACCTTTGAAACATTTATGTAAATGTTTAGGCCTATGCACAGAAGGTTAGGATACACTGTCTAACCAATATCGTAACGTCCGAGCCCGTCCTAGTTGAAACTTGAGGAAGCGGGCTGAGTATGAAATGAAGCGCGTAAAAAATGGCTTCGAATGCGACAACGTCCACGGGCGGGGCTCTTACTCAGACAGTATCACGCATAAACAGTTTCCATACGGTATTTTACGTTTTCGAGATAGCACCGCGACTGAACTACTTTGGCAGAGCCCTAACCCGAAATTACAGTTTTACCGTGCGTGGCAATCGTAACTATTTAGAAAGTTTGCAGCAAACGCCTTCTTTGGGAATTAAAGCTGCAGTTTACCCGGTCTCATAACATTTCTTACCGTTATAGGAGTCTACTTTCGTTACCAACACCAACTATCAGCCATTCAAGAAAACCCTTCACAGTTTACTGACGTTGCCCAAGCCTAAAATTGTGAATTTGAAAATAGCGCATGTATGCATTGCCTATGACTTAAACTGCCGGCCCATTCGGCAGCACTTCAAGATCGGAGGAGCACGGTATTATTTTAAAACTCGAATGTGCTTCAGTTGAAAATTCACCACTGACAGCTAAACAACGGCAAAATGCTGCTTTGATTTCAGAATAACCTTACAGCGTGTTTCAAATGTACTAAAATTTAAATAACTTCCAACGCTGACTCTAGAATCACGCCTAGTTCTATTATTTTTTATCGTTTTACATGCCACTGTTACTTCTTGTGTTGATTGCTGAAATCGGTGACAATAAACGTTCCTCGTCAGGCAGCAATGTCACGGTTTCCCTTTAAAGGACACAAACGGTTTTACGGCCGAAAAATGCATTTTGGGTAGGAATGACTTCTTGAAGTTACTAGCTGTAACCAGAGATACAAAACAGCAAAATCTGTTGACTGTGTTTTTGTGAATATTATATATCGCGGATTCCTAACAAAGACTTCCGGTCAAAGTTAACTGAAATAAAGGCGTCCGGCAACCTCATCTCCTATTTAGTTGCAAGGCGCCGTGAAAATAGTCAACGCGGGTGGTGTCTAGTTAGTGAAGTGCAGATCAGACCCGGCTTGATAAAAGACAAACGTATGTGAGAAAAAGGGACGAAGAACCATCCCCGAGAAATGAAAAATTAAGTACGAAATCCGCTGAACTACAGTACGAGATGAATTGAACATTTCCAGAAATAATAGGGTTGCATTCCTCTCTCGTCTTTCAAAAATGGTTTTATATTCATGCTTACCTTGGTGTGGCATTAAGCGTAAACCTAAAATTGTTTTTGAAAAGCTTCAATTGTAATGTTTCCAGTTTTTCACTAATTAATATCCGATCGAGCATTTGTTACCTCGCGGAGTCTCAAAAAACTTAGAATGATCTCGGCGAGTTGGCAACATAATAAAACGAAACTGACTTTAATGAAAGGCCTAATTCGCCTTGAAAATCAGATAACTTGATGATTTTTACTGCTATTCTAATACAGTTTTTTTGGGGAACAATTATATTGTATTAACAGAGTACTATAATGTCATTAGACTCGCCTGGACCTCTTAAAAATTCACAATTGTTGGGCAAGTGAGCGTGTGAGCAACGTGGTTCAACATCTGGGAAAGTCGAGGGTACCTTGTCTCGCGGATTTTTTCGAAAATATATGAAAAAGATAAACATATTCACGCAAGAAAACCAAAGTACTTTGGATGAAAAAGTTCCAAGCGACTGTTAAATTCTTGTCTGAGATAAATTCGTGTATTCTGCAAATTTTATTCATGTTTCATTGTTGCCGATTATGTCACTTATTTGTTCAGTACTTTTAATTTGTAAATATAAAAATGTGAAATATTCTTAAATGTTTATTTTCAGTCTACGAACCCATCAACATTAGACAACAGTTTGTCTTCTCAAACTTCATTATGTTGAAAATGTTTTTATCCGCTGTGCTATCAGGTAGGTATTGTTTTATGTCCTTCTATTAATTTCTCGGAAAGACGGTTAGAACCCGGACAAGGGGCTGTACATACCAAGTAAAGGAAGCGATACAATTTGAAGTCACGTGACAGAATCGACTTGGTTTGACCTGTCAAAATAGTATATTTACGAAAGCTAAAGATTAACGTAACGTAATGGTGCTGTAGAAAAGTGCTGTGTTAATAAGTACCGGGGGCATTTGTACTAGGGATAGACGTATTATACGCTAACGTTATTGAAACAACCAAAAACGTGAATTTTAATGGCTAACGTATTTTATTCAAACTATTCGGTTGTTCAGCATGACGTTGTTTTGACGTTTTGGACCCAATCAAATGAAAAATGCTAAAATTAAAAAAAAATAATAGTACTAGTTTTGCCAGATTTACGTATCGCCGTAAATTAGTCAGGACTTGGAAAATTATTACCTGGCTATGGACTTGGCCAATCTTAATCCTTCTCAACCCCTTGGGAGCAATCCTTGTCGGAATACATCGTTGAATCCAACACTTCAAGTGTTAAATTGCCTCCGTGGTTACCCGAATCGGAAGAAATCAAAACCAGTAAAAAATTTGAATATGTGATGTGACTGTGCATTGCTATTCCTATTTGAGGGCCCAAATCCCGCCATAATAGTGGGTGATACGTCTTCACTTAACAACCGAATACATTTCATGTAAGAAAAAACTGTATTAATAAATTTGATTTATGTATTTCTGTTTCAGGCCAGGTTGTATTGATAGTGCTTTCTTTAATTCCAATTACAAGAAGAAAGTTTGAAAAGTGTGTGGAGGCCTTCGTGGGGTGCCTGTCGGAGAGGGGCATTCTCTCTAGTTCCATAGGTCCATTTCTTCTCGGCATCGGAATGGCTCTTGCGGGAGCGGTAAATATAGACTATGGACTCCTAACGTGCAAAAACTTTACTAGATCCAGACTCTTCTACAGCATTAAACTATGTTCTATATTCTATTAGATGGCCGTATTGTGATAATATGCTCTAAACGTTTTGCTGAACTTTAACTTCTTAAGATGTTCATTGTTACTTTAATTTCACGACACTCTTCTTTCAGTGTCCAGGCATGACGATGGTGCAACTTGGAACGTGGACTCCTTTTGCAAGTAAGCAGAATACGGTCGGCAATTAATTATGCCAGTAGACCTGAATAAAAGTTCTGAATAACCAGTCTTAAGAATGCACACAATTATACAGCCAGAGTTGTGGTATTAGTCAGTTCATACATAGGCCATGCAAGCAATCTCATCTCAGTTGCCCAAATCATCATAGAGTAGTTAGCCTGTCTCCCTCACAAACAGTATGTTCTTACCGTTGATCTCATTTTCTTCCCACTCACCACTGACGGATCTAAGGTAGTACAAGGGAGCCGCGCACAATGTGCCAAGTATAGATGTTCTCGTCAGCGCTAAAATGGTTTGCCGTCCCATATTGGTCACCTATAAAATGGAGCGAGAGGGTCAGGTTGCCACCTTTTCCAGAAACGGGTGGAAAAGTAGAGTGTCTCATGAAAATGTGTTTAAGGTTCCTGGCTGCAAAAAGGACATGGCGAGAATGCAACAGATCTCGTGGGCAATATATCGGCCTAACCGCCGCTAAGCGGTGAACGCTGCCCTCTGCCGGCTTCATCGCGCCATGCAGATATGTCACCACGAAACGCATGTGAAACGGTTTAGTCAATCAAATCTGCGCAAGATGATTCAAATCTCTTCTCTGTTGATTGCCACGAATACGTTTGTCCTGTCAAAAAAGAACTCTACAGGTGCAGTGGACTCTCTCTTGTTTGATGTTTGCTGGGAGCGGGCCGGGGGGTGTCGTGATCTCTTTTGTCGATCAGTTCACCCAGTACCACAAAGACCACGTGAGGCCAGGTGCATGTTTTGTTACATGCGACCGAACCTGAAACTGTAACCAAAGTGATGAAGAGCGAGCATGGCAACCATTGTGATTATTTTACAGTTTTGACCTTTTGTGGAGGACTGGTTGGGACGCTGTTATACGGCTTGCTTGCTGATCACGTGACGAACTGGATTCGCCCAAAGACCAAGTTCACTAAACACACGTACGTCTTTTCTACCGGTGATTGCTTTGGTAGAACAGTCAGGTTAATTTTTTGAAAAAATGTAGTTTGAAAATTTGACTTCGTTTGTTTTTTGCCAAAATAAGTGAAGAAGGAGAAAAACACATTGACTTACAGAAATGCACCAATGGCTGATAAAGTTCTAAGCAAGCGTCAAATTCAGAGTTGGCTGAGATGAAACTCGTGTAAGTCTGTTCTACTTCGCGCAATTTCGTAGCCTGAGGAAGCGGACTGTGGCAGGTGCAAATCCCGGCCAATCCGAAATTGTCGAGATGTGCGATTTTCGCACCCTTGCTGTTCGAGTAATAACAAAATAGTAACAAATGGTTTTTCTGTATGATATTATATTAAAAATTTGTCTCTCAAATATTATTTTGGAATTAAGATTGAAAAGCAGAGTTCTTTTGGGAAATGTTGAGTATTGTTAGGCCATGACCCTATATTTCAATATGAGGACGTTGTTTTGGGCAGAATGCCAGTCTTAATTTTTCCTTTTTTGCCATCCATTCATGACTTTTATGCTGGATTTTACGGTAGAGCGTTTCATCGTGCCCGCTGTTTTCTTATTCAAACCGTCGCTCGAAGTATTGTCATTCTCAGTTGCTTTGCTATGGTTTCTGGGATATATATGACCGGCAAGCAAAAGCCGAAAATGGGCCTTTGACGGTTTTTCCTACTTGGGCCGTTGTAACAATTTGGGCCTGTACTATAGTGCAGGCCCAAATTGTCACAACGTCCCAAACTATTGTGTCAATTTGGGCAAAGAGTCACAATTTGGCCTGCAGCGCTGACCCAAATTGTCACATTTTTGAAGTTGCGACAATTTGAGTCTGCAAAGCGCGCCATTCCTCGATTTATTGTCACGCTGATTCGTGAACAGAAACTTGCCATTTGTTCTAAAATTTATCCGCGGTAAGAGTGCCTGAGTGTGGTTGAAATTCAAGTTCCGTGGTAAAAGTTGTTTCGCAGCTCGATATCAATCTTAGAATTATTAGTTTTAATAGGTGTATCATTTGTGTAGTCTTTTCTGTAATTGTCTGTATTTAATATCTTGCATATTCAATTACAAAATACCATTAAAATCCTCTCAAGTACATCGTTGGTGAAAGTAACAAAATACGAAATCAACATATTTAGACAACTACATGGAAAACTGTAAAAATTCTACCCAGTGTATTAACTAGCAGTGTGAGGTCAAAAAGTGAACACAGCTGCATTGTACTGAGTAACACTTAGGAACCTACAATTATCATTATTCGAGGGAAACGAATTCAACTTACTTTATTCGATCATGAGAAAATGATAATAAGAACAGAATACATCACAGAAAGTTGTTTAATTAACACAACCTCGAAGTTATCCCGCTCTATGGCAGTGTATAATTTGTGGCAGGAATAATTAGCCAAAATGTAGCTTTGTGAATTCCTGAAGGACAAGATACATGGTTAAGACAAAAGTTGATAATTTCATGTGTGTAATCTGCAGTTTTTACACACTGTTTCAAAGCAGTGTTAATCTTGTTTTATTCCCATGCAGAGTGTTCGAGAAGCTCAATCTGCCGTTTGCAGTCGTGGCGCTACCAATGGTGCTGATACTACTTGCTGTTGTCGTTTGTCTGGAATACTTCATTCCATGGTCTTCAGTTGGACAGTTAACGGTAGGAGCAACTTAAGATGGGCAACCTCCATCATTTATGTGACATAACATTTGAAACACACAAGTTTTCTCATCAGCGAAGACGATTCGGTTAACAGGAAAGTCTCATAGATAAGTGCCACTAGATGAAAAATTATTGCTACTGCGTAGCAAACGGTCGCAACTTAAAGTGCGCATATCAAACTTACAAAGACCGATCCAGCTTTTTATGAAAAATGTGGTCCAAATCAAACGATAGATTTCTGAAGATAATTCTCTGTCACAAATGTCGGGATCTCTGCTCCAGTGGTCAACAGGAATGAAAATAAAAGAAATCGTCTATTTCCCATGTTTTTGTTTCTACCGCTTTGGCTAAAAAGGAGGGCCCGGATTCCTCTGGACCCTCCTCTGAATCCCCCTATGACATATAAATCATCTAGATTTGGCAGTCGATTTAATTTGTACTTGCAGGTACCAAATAGTCCCACGGCTACAATAATTACTGCACGTGCATGGCCCCCATTTGCCAGTGGATTGGTGATTGGATTACTGCAAATGATAATCATTTTTTCCGTTGACGACTCATTGGGGTCAACCAGTGCATACGTAACGCTCGTTTCTCAGTGGGTCGTGACAGAAAAACTAATGAACAGATTTCCATATCTCGCGCGTGCCCGCGTTGGACTCGGCAACTGGTGGCAGGTAGGTTCCATGATCTACATCAGGAAATATTGATACACGCTGCTTACATGTTGTTCGAGACCTTTTCTGACTCAGTTTTTATCTGTACTTCAGAAAAGTTCAATTTTGTTGAGAGCAAGGACGAAATACTTTCTAAAATGCTCTCAAATGAGGCAAGTAATTTCAAATCCATCTCCTCACCTAATTTTTAGTCATTACGAAACCAGTTCGCAGAATAATTTTGTGGAATGTTCTGTGAATGCCTCTTTCATAATCATTGCCAGATAAAAATACGAAATTCAGAAAAATCTTTTTATCTTATAGGAACATAGTAAAAATTAGATTTAAAGCGGAATTCGGCTTTGTGACACACTGTGTACAAATGACTATGAAATATTGCAAAGAGAAGATCGTGAACGATATTCTGGTTGGAATGAGAAATTTCCTATGCTCATTATTCTCAAAACTTAAATTAACTATTTAGCACGAAAATCGGAATATTGCTCAACATCATGTTTCTTTATAGGTTTTCTACTTATTTGGGATCGTGTTAGGAGGAGGAGTCTCGGCCATATCTTCCAACACGTACATGAGTGTTAAAGGTGTCCACCCAGCCGCCGCCTTCTTCGGGGGATTCTTAATGCTCATTGGGTCACGACTGGGTGCAGGCTGTACGAGGTAATAGCAAATCTCACAGGAGTCATGGTTCTGACACTGCAGCGAGATGAATACATGGCTACCCTGATACTACACTCGCTTCCTGATCGGAGATCCTCATTTCATTCCGCCACCAAGGACTCAAAGCCCCATACAGCAATGTCTTTGGAAACCACAGTTTTCCCTTTTTAAAGTTCTCTAGTACCTTATCGACAGGTCTGTGTACGTAGCCAAGTATCTACACAAGTACAAATTTTAAATGCGTAAAAGCATATTTTTTTTCTGAAAATTAAAAGATATTTATTTCTTCCACTCTCCGTATTTTTTCTGCCCCAAATATTTATTCAACTGCTGCACAATGATTCCAAGAGTACACAGTTCCTTTTTGGACAACCTTTTTATGACACCGAAGCAGTGTTCTGATCGAGTGACAGTGTGACAACTGGATTATGACTCAAATTACCTAATAGGATTGTAAAAATAGCTTTTGTGTTCAGGTAATCCAAATACACTGGTTGACCTCATCTTTGATTGACCAATAAAGAACCAGATATCAGAATTGTTCAGACTCCAATACTAATGGACAGTTAAACACGTAGGGGACACATTTGAATGATCAGTTGACTCTGAGAATATCTTTCTACATGTACAGTCTAATGGTGATTCTTCAACAAATGATGACATGGGTTCCATGACTGACATTCAGTGACACGCGTTTGTCATGGCCAGTACAATTGAAGTTGATCGCAATTGTCTTCCATAATCGCCTTTATAGTGATCCGTTATTTCTTTTTAAAGCAGTTGGATATTTAACATTGTAGACTGTAAGTGAAACGAAAGTACTCGTTTTGTCTGTATATGTATTTTGCATTTGTACAATAACGTGTAAACTTTAGCATCACTGACTTTTCAGCGGACACGGATTGTCGGGAATGGCGGTGCTTGCATGGCTGTCGTTCCTAGCTGTCCCCATGATGTTTGCAGGAGGAATTGGTACGTCGTTTGCCATGTACGCTACAGGAGCACTGGGCGACATCTACTCGTGGAGCTAATGAGGGAGCGGTTTTGTTTACGACACAGGTCATGCAAAGACCAGAGGTGCGTTCCTTAGACGCAAGAATCTCGTGAAAAAATAAGATCGGTACCTTTCTAACGTACGCTAGCAAAGCAACTGAAGTGATTTGTCGTCGATGCTGGAATGTTGAATTATGGGATAGAATTCACTGCTGCTGTTCCATGATTCATGCAAAAGTTTCAATTCGCAAGTACTTCGCGAGGATCTCGGTTCTACGGAACACGACCCAGCTGCTGTTTGAACACACTAGGAACACGCTGTCGAGCGGAAGTGGAAAGCTTCTGATTGTGTCAGGCTTAGTAGGACTTCAAAGCTTGTATGTAATCAGTGCCCTAAAAACAATTACGATGGACAAAAATGGAATTCCAAGAGCGTTGCTTGGTCTACTTTTGCAAATTAACTACTTGATGTTAAATGCTTCATCAGGGGTCAATTCCTAGTTTATTTATTTTATTTATTATAAACTTAAAATGAAGGTCACCTCTACAGTTCCGAGAGGGTGCACGTGTACATTTGGAAATATATTACAAGACAGTATGAACGATCGCTTATACTTATGTTTTGAAAAACGTTCATCACAACAAATTTCAATTTTTGCAGCGTCATAGAGAAACGTCCCAATGCTGCTAATTTCGGATCACCGTATTTCAGAAATGTGTGATAGCATTCATATGAAACATTCAGATATAATGTCTTATGCACTGTTATCCAATGTGCTGACAAGAATAGTTTTTAAACTGCTGCACTTTTGCATGAGGGGCTATCATATATAAGACTTTTTTGATTTTCATAAAAAAAACAATCATAAGTGGTCCAAAACGGAAACGAAAGTATATTTTAGAAAATGTAACAGAGTTTTGGAGATTTCGTCTTGACCTTTATGTCAAATCTTTAGGCAAATCTTACGCTAACAGGATTTGCATGTAAGTGGACTGTAAAGCGTGCGCTGTTTACCCCCAGAGTATAGAACTTAGTCCTAAGCACATCAAAAGCTTGATGGCGCCGTCAGGGATTGAAGTGACCTGGTCGCCATTCACGGGCTTGGTTGACTGTGCTGGATGAGATAATAATATTGCGGTCGTACACCAACACGCCTGTTTAGCGTACGAGTTTCAAAGTAAAGAAAAAACTAACTATACTTAAGGTAAACGACCAACATGACTGTTTTTTAACATTCTACATTTGTATTTCCACAGTAAATAGTGTTTAAAATCAAAACAGTTAACTTGATCTATGACTTGTAATACCTATCACATAGTAATCATATTAAATGTTGAATGAATTACAGAACCATAAATTATAAGCTCAACAAATTCAATCCCAACTTTAACTCTGTGAACATGCTGGAGTTTATTGAGTAACGAATTTCAAACTGCATTATAGACATTATTAAACTCTGATTAAAGTATAATTATTAAACTAACAATTCTTACTATTATATAATCATTAAAGTATCAAAAACGCTCGCGGACAATTTGCCACGTGACCACAAGAACCCAGCAATATGTCAGCTTTAAGTAGTTGACTGTGGCAATGCGTTTTTGATAGCGGATCAGTTGAAATACATCCCCCTAAACGTCGTCGCTGGGATCTGTGTTCATCTTTATGTTCGTTGTTTGAATGTTCGGATAAGGAAGTTGCTTCTTTCACCTAGCACTGATGCTTATTCATCCAAAACATTACCACTCATTGTCCGATTCGTCGACATGTCTACCATTGATGGACAATCAGCTGAGACAATCATAGCTACATAGCGGAGATAAGTCTTAATTTCCAGCGTGTCGGCAGCGTTACATCTCCGCGTAAGTAAGATAGTTTTTGAAATATCTAAACGGTTAAAAGATATGTTATTTATGATATACCTTCACTTATCAGTGATATCTTAACTGTTCACATTCACTAGACTCACAAACAGTGAGAAGTTTGCAAGTAGGACTTCACACCTCCTGTGAAATTTAGGCTAACCAGTATCGTATGTAAATCTCCGAGTTCGGGAGTTTTGCATGTCGGAGGGCGTGTTCGATGATGAGGGTAACTTGTCGATTCTCTCCTATAGATGGCGTCAGTGTATACTTTTACGTCTGATATTGCAAAACGGGATTTGCTAAATGGGAATTGTTCATGCTCAATGCTCTTAGACTTTTGTTGTACCAGTCATCCTCGTGGCTTACTTCCTGCAACAGAGAAAAACGTATGATACGCTAATGTATCCATTTAAAACTTAACGCATTCGCATCGATACTAGAATCATTTAAGGGACACAAAATTTTGTTTTAACCTATCAAAACGTTTTACCCGAGACAATGGCCCGTGTTATGACATACATGGTCGCCCTAAACATATATTGTCGACACAATATATGTCACAACAGCCCAGAGTGTAATTTTTGTACTCGAAATCGAACTCGAAATGATTTTTACTCTATTCTACAAGTTTTGTGCGAGCTCAGCTCAAGAAAAATGTCTAGTATCAGTGGCGGATCTTGGGTATCACAAGGGGGGTGACCAACATTTTGTCTGTAAACATTTGATCAAAGCACGATTGTAGATGCGCATAGCACCGAATGGGGGNTCTTAAGTTAAGGTTTGACAAAGAGAGAATTATGAGTTTCTGAGTTATTCACTAAGGCTTCGATTAAAATTCGCATCTTACCAGTAGCTTCTGTTTTTTCATCATCACTCAGATTCCATTTTGTTTAAAAAATGAAGTAATTTTCTTCATTGCACAGTGGAGCAGACGACGGAAACGGAGTCGTAGTGCCCAGCGCCACTGCCGGTCGCCTGAGATATCGCGGAAGAGCCTATAGGCCTACTTAGCCATAGTTCCGTTATGATTGCGCCGTGTTTCGAATTTGGCACTTGAAATTGGATCTGAGCCCCCGCCCCCCAACAATAAACCTGCACAACTTTAAATCTTGTTTCAGCCGTATAATTTTAATTACCGGGGTTAACTTATAAGCTCAACGATTCCCTACGCTCTTGCTGTTTTATTTTTTGCGGCAGCCAACGAGGGGTGCCCGGGCCCCCTGGCCCCCCCAAATCCGCCTATGAGTATTATGCTCTCGAGTACACTTTGATTTAGGCGGATGACTGTCTAATCCTAGCTAGTTGCATTTGATGACCCCAGTTAGCATTAAGTTCGAGTCTGAACTCGAAATTTCGAGTTTTTGTACTGAAAATTTCAAATCTCGAATTTATGGGTCATCAAGTGCGAATTTGGATAAAATGCTCATCGTAGCAAACCACAGAAAAACAGACATTCATCTTGACATCTTATTATGGTAGAACCTAAAATGTCAAAATTAATTTCTACTTCCATTTCGAGCACAGAGATTAGGCCCAGGACCCCTGAAACTCAGCAAAACGCTTTACGACAAGTCTGACTAACGCTTTAGAAGAGACAATTCATGGCAATCAGGAAAGACTGAACCACAAGATCCACTTTGTTATACCACCACAAAGCGTTGTTGCTGAATACTGCTTTTATCGATGACTTGGATGTACTAATGTCTAAGTCACACAAATGTTCCAACGCCGACTTTCCGGGAAAAGATATCGGGCGACAATTGGTGGCACTGAACAGTTAAACTGCGGCCGCGGCCAATTTGAACTGCCAAAATATTGAAATCTAGGGGTAGGCCAGGCTTGGGGCATTTTCTAGTTAGGTATTGTATGTAGGCCAAGTGAATGTGTTTTTTTTTGTATTTGTGAACATGCTGAGAATGAAAAAAGGCCACTTTCTCGGCTGTAGCTGCACTCTTCTTCAAGATGGTGGCCCCCTGTTGCAATTGTGCATTGCTGTGTAGCAACTTAGAAATTGGCCGCGATTTTAGGTAGCCCTCAAACAAGCCAGATTTGCAAAAAAAAACTAGTTGGCTGACAGTACTTTTAGACCACATTTTTGGAATCGGTAGGAAATTTGCTTTCGGAACCTTATGTTGGCTTTAGTCGAGCATCGGCAGGGAAACGGTGGTTTTGGGGTGAAAAGTGCCGATTTTGCATTTTTGTGCTCACATTTTTCTTAGTCTAGCTTGGTTTACACTGGGAGTGAAAGGGTCAAAAATACAAGAGAGAACAAAGTTTCTGTGCTCATCTGTAGGGCATGTGATGTGAAATTACTCAAAACTTTTCTTTTTTGACAGAGTGAAGGAAGGGTGAAGAGTCCATTGACGTGTGTTCTGATAGGCAAACCCCTGTGAGAACTGTTCAGTGCCTCCATTGGGCGATGATCGCGAGATGATAGATCGTTGGACTGTCGGTGCCAATAAGAAATCGGCGCACCATTAGTCAAACTTAAACGGATACTTATAAACCCGTTTCAGTGCTTTCAGTTACTTTAGTTCTACGATGTTAAAGTGATCTGATAGAGGTACTCATAATCTGATCACAGGTGAACCGGATTTGTTAATAATATCTTTTTGAGATTCCCGACTGATTTCCCAGTTGCTGGATATTGGCAATTTCGACGTCCGAGCCAATTAATATTCAGCCAACGTTTACAGTCATCGCTCAACGTCCGGGCCAATGTCAAGGACACCACTATTCCCCTGCTTATTATTGTCAAGATAGGAACCAATATTGCTGGTGCTGATTCTGGTGCTGCTGGTGCTGTTGCTGCTGGTACTGCTGCTGCTGCTGCTGCTGCTGTTATTGAACGGGCTGCTGGTGCCACTATTACGGCTACCGCCTTACTAACCAAGAGACGCAGGGGTCTGCTTCTCGAAGAGTCGTGGTATTGGGTTTTGTCTTACGATTTTCCGCTAAAAATCAGCCTACGGATGACTTAGCTTGTTTCACGAAAACAGGGTAAAGCTGAAAGTAAAAAATCTGCCTACAATTCACATTGAAAAGACTGAAATCTGTAGTCTGGTCAACTAGACAAAGGATAAACTGTAAAAGTTTTGAGAAAATCAACTGAGTATCAACTTTTGGCCAACATAGTCAGACTTCGGAGATAAAAGTCAATAGTCTCTTCGAGAAACCCCAAGACACAATGAATTTCAACAGACTTCCCATTGGTAACGCATGCTTGTGGTGATTATGAGTTCATTGCATGAGGTCACTCACCATGGTGTAATCTGTGGCCATTCCAAGTTGAGTCTGTCGAGCTAAATTATGATGCCCTGGATGACTCATGCCTCCCATAGGTGTCGTGGAAAATTGAGGCATTGGCGAGTATGTGTTTGACATCTGTGGGTAGCGCGCCATGTTGTTCATGTTTGTATGAGTCGGATAAGCGTACGGTGAGCGTGTTGCTGTGGGATAAATATTCCTCATCATGCTGTTGCATGCCGGAATAACTGGGGAGAGAGACTTGGCCAACTGCTTTTCTTGTTTCCGGTACTTTGCACGACGATTTTGAAACCACACCTGAAGAAATTGGTAAAGTGGCCATCATGATCGTCAAGATTATTAAACATGCTATTTTCTTTACATTCACACAGGATGAGTTTCGTCCCTGAAAAGATATTACTAAAATATTAAACATTTCGTAACTTTCAGCCCCGTTGCCTTTTTTATTGCTGTTTTTGTAAAACAGTTATTTAAGAAGTATGTGGCGTCAGTGAGTACCCATAATGCATGAGTCAGCTGTAACTCACTACGGTGGCCATTTTAGGCGGTGGTGCTCTACTAAATAGATGTTAAACTAAAAAAATCATATTGGATTCAGTTCAGTTTTGAAAATATTTGGAAATATTTTGAATGAGCATTATTTGGGCTGAGCTAACTTGCTTTATAATTGCATGTTCTATGAGGTTTTTAACTAACATGAATAGGGAAAGGTATCTTTAAGTTAGTGTATAGGAAACAAAATATAAACGCTTAAAGAATGGGTAAAAGTAGTGATCTGGTGTTGACACATTCAAAAAGGATGCAGATGTTAGGTATTGCCTCAGAGGTTTTATACACTCTACTAAGTGACATAACAATTCGTTTGAGCTAGATTAAACACTACGTGAAATTTTTTACTCTACATATTTTGTAATGCAATTTGACGCGATTGCATGGTTGTGTCTTTTGGTTTTACTTACGTCATCGAGAAACAGAATACCTTTATATTTGTATAATTATGAAGTCGTTGAAATAAAAAATATGTAGGTTATTTTTATAATTCAGATCATTTATTCATGTTTGCGTGTTTAATCTTGAATTTAATTAGGATTTAAATTTAATTGTTTTTAAAATAGTATTAAATATTTTACACAGATTTACAAAATTTTAAAGCATACCTCTATAAAAATCTTAAAAGTATCTCATAATTGCGTAAAGTTTTCCCCTGGCAAAACGGCAGAACTTAGCTTAAGATCTCAAGGGTACTTCATTTAAGCACAATAAACATCCTGATTATCATATAAAGAAAGAATTTCATCACGTCTGACTAACTTACCATCTGACCACGTTCTAATAGACAATCTGCATCAATACTATAATTTAGGGTTTACTTATTGAACGTCTAATAAACCCACTTCACTTTTACCGACTATACATACAGATGAATGGTGCTAATTTGTTGTTACAAAACAACTGTAATTAGTGTTTAGTTCTACACATCATCGACCCTGGAAGAGAGACAGGCTTAAAACCCCTGACACTGCCATAGAAATATTAATTAGCATTCGACACCGTCTCGTCTAAAGGCTTTCTGACAAAACGACCGCAGAACGTTATACCTTTGTCGAGATATTTCAAGTCAAATGTCAATAGTGATACGAGTTGAAGTAGAAAGCTGGTCAATAAAATTCTGGTCTCAGCGGACAAGCAGTTAATTTAATTAGTTGAACTAATGGGTATTTCTAAGTCATTTCGAACAAGTTCTGAAACGAATTGCCAAGTGCTTTAAGGTTTAACGCCCCCTTTTCAGAATTAAAATGTTCTCCTTATTGGAAAAAAATACGAAAAATTACATTTTAGGTGCATCTGTGATTGGAGTGAACAGAAGATTTTTAACCTCTTGTTTTCATACCGGCAGTCCAAAAAAATAATTTCTTGATGTCGCCGGTTAAATATTTGTAATTTCTAACAAATGAATCGAATGAATCGTATCGAATCAATTGTTTCACCATGAATTCAAGTCCAATTCCAGTCAAGTTATAAATTCAGTTGTTAGCTAAACGAACAATCGAAGGAAAGTAAGTGTTCAAATTTTACAGCAAAGTCCGAACATGCATGAAGTATTATTCATTTTTCCAATAATTTTGGTAGACACGGTTTACTGCTCTGAAAATTTAGTAGCGCGCGCGCATACACACACACACACACACACACACACACACACACACACACACGTACACTGCCTGAATAATACAATATCACCTATAAGTGAATGATTATCTCTCGGAAATCGTAAGTAAGAACGTAGCAAAAGACTTCGTTATATACATCTGCCTGTTGGTGGCACGGAGAGCTGCACTGGTATGCATGAACATGACCAAGAATATTTGAAAGAAACGAAAATAACGCCGCATATCGTTTTAAAAATTATCTGATTGCCCAACGTTCCAGTGCAGTGTACAAACGTGCACATTTGCAGACAGCAACTACGCTGCCGAGGAAGAAGATCGCACGCAATTTGCGGGCACTTTTAATAATCACTATTACTAATGCTATTAATGTAACGTGACAGCTATTTTATAGCGGACGTATAAAATCAGAGTCGTATATCAGGAAAAAAAGCTTGTTCGATATCCAAGACAAATTAGATTAATGTAACAGTCCCAAATGTATTCCGTAGTCAAAGTGCCTTCATCACGTCGCTCATACAATAGCAGACAAAACAATAAATACACATAATTCACAAACCTTTATTTTCGATTTATTAATCCTTGTTACCTCTCTGGGTTGAAAACGCTATTTGATGGCAAGCTATTTACCTTGACTTAAAAGTAACGAAAATGACTTCGATATTCCAAATTTGTTTTATTTCATTATTCCAGTTACATCTTTCATGTTTTTTTATTTTCTATTATATGAAATCAATGGCCGAGCCACATTCACGACATCATCTCAGTCTTAATGAGTCTGCTCTCAAATAGCAATAACTATGGTTATCACTCTTAATTATAGCATTATAAATCCGACATTAAAACAACAAACAATAGTTTTCCCTCAGTAGTCAGAAAACACAGTGTTTATATACCTGAACTAATAAAACGAAGACTGAAATTTCACAAAAAATACCTCTTCTTGTTTTTTGATCTTTGGGCTGAATACCATTTCGTCTCTTCTGACATGATGCCATGATAATTAATTCAAACTTTTGAAACAGAAAAGTTTATTTTGACACCTTGTTCTTTCATATTTTTAGAACACTCACCTGCAAAAATGTGCCATTGAAAACTGCAATTAGCACAAGCTACAAGCCACTACAGAAATTAGTACTTAAATTTATGTCTTATTCGTGAAGCCCGTTTGCACTTTTACTTTTTGTCATCCTTTCATTTTCATTCATCTCATGTTCTGTTTTCTTATGATTTCTTTTGTACTTTAAAAGTGACCCTGAATAAATAAAAAATAAAAAAAGATTTTCTTGCCAATCTCTTGCCCTCCCTTGTATCCCGGTGGCCACTGAATGGCACACAATTTTGAAATTCGTCGGCAAAATTAGAAATCTGAAATGATATTTTGAAGTGCAGCTTTAGACATACATTTTTCATGAAAGTTTTCTGTTCGCCGGATAAAAGTCTAACCATCGAAAATTAAGCCATCTAATATAGATAAACAGAAGTGAAAGTGAATACAATGCGACTGCCGGTATATTGACGACACAGGAATGTGGCTTATACGCTGTTTTTAAAAACGCAATAAATGTTTATTAATGCGTTACATTCATTTTGAGTGATAGTAATTTGATAGAATTATAAGTAAATTAGTTTTAGATAAGACATTGTGAGTCGAGAACGACATATTCTATACCATTTATTGAACAACTTTTGAATAATATTTTCGTACGTCTAAGCAAAGTGAGGAAATGTCAAGTCTACGTTGTACTCGCTTCCTGTCCACAAGAACGTTGAACAAACTAAACTATTAAATTAACATTTGAAACATGAACATTTTCAAACTTCGTTACACGTCAATCTCAAAGGATTTATAGTTTGTCAGGAACTACACACCCGCACACGCACACACACACACACATATAGTCCCAAACACTAAATGCAAGATCGCCATAGGTACCTATGACGTCATAACCATACTGAACAACTGTGCCTCTCTTTTCAAAGGAAAATTTGTTCTACTGAAGCCACTGAGCTTTCTAGTTTGTCACAACGGAGACATTTCAATGGTTTTCCAAAATCTTCCATAAAAGCTTTACGAGCAAGAATTTTGCGAATACATGTGCAAATACACCAACGATGAGGCACTGGCACTGTTACATAACAAAAAGAACTGCTGGAAACATTCAATACTTTTTCAAAAATACTAAAATGAAAATTTTGCGTCATTAACCTTTAATGAATGATTATATTAGTTTTCAAATTTCTCTAAAAACACGTCAAAATTCAAAAATACAGTATGTTTGAAACTTTAAGAGTTACGATATTTACAGACTAAATCGGCGGACAGTAGAGTGATGATCAGGATATTATTGGGAGCGTCGGCCCAACGTGGAAGTCCTTGACTGGGAGATGGTTTAAGAGTAGTAAAAGAAGTCATATGGAAACCCATTTACATCCTAGAATAGCACCATACATTAACTGAAACGCAATTATCGCTTCTCACCATCACGCCAGAATGACCTCTGTTATGTACTCAACGTACGTAATTTTTCAAATTTATTTTTATAGGTCCCACCCAGTCGATGAGACAGGTTGCCCCGCAACGTCTGTAATAAATCAACAGTTGTTCAGAAATAAAGGTTCATAATTTTCATTTATTGTTAACAAACTTTCGTTTTTTCTCGCAATTATTTAACTTGTAGCTTTTCGGAGACTATTGTTAGATGAAATGGTTTCACTAGTATTAAAATTTTACTCTAAATATGTTATCAAGATGCTTCCTAAAATGCTTTGTAATAAAAATTCTTTATCAGAATAGGCCTACTATCAACCAAATCGGGATAACTTACGCAGAACACCGATGCGATGCCCAGGTTACATGAAAAAAATTACCATGAGCATCTATAACCAACATTATGTCTTTGAAAAAGAAAAAAACAACAACACAAAACAGATTATAAATTCATTTGTCTTTTGAATTATTGACATTTCTTTGACAGCGTTCTTAAAACCTCGGTCGCAAATACCCTTACCAGTGGATGCGAACATCGTGCGAACGACAATTTACGCGTCCAAAGCTCCTAGACTTCCCTGCCCACGCGCAGCTCGGTCTGCTCGCTCACAAAAATTCTTCTCTCGCGCACGCTATTCCCTTCCCGCTATCCCTTTCCCTTCTCACAGATATATTTCTTTGCTTACGGACAGACCAACCTTCCTCACGCACATTATTCCTTGTCCGCGATGCCACTTCCCCTTTGAGGACAAACTCATCATTGAGCTCCTGGAATGTTTCGTTGCTGTGTCATTTTTTCGATGAATTATTCGAATATCGGAAATCAAATAGAAATAATCATTTTCTCACTACATACTGTGAATGTCATGAACTTTATCAAATTTCGTTTAAAAAATTATCGATAGTTTACCAATACTCGTGTTCACTAGAACACCTGCTTACGAGTTCGTTGACCGACATGTATTATTGAGCGTAGAGTTCAATAGCATTTTCACTGTATCATTAATTACATTGCCAATACGTAATCATTCGATTTGTTTTTGTTTTCATTTTTAAAGCTTAGAGGCAGTAGTTGTCGTAGGCAAGGAATTATGTGCGGAATCAGGGTTGGAAAATTTTGTGTGTGGGCAGGCGCAAGTGCACGCATGCAGGGAATCTAGGTGCCTTGATTTCGTTCAGGCATTTCAAGGCAGCCTTAAGAGATAGGAGGTCCTGTCCAGGATTTTTACAAACTCGTTACCAAAACCCGTCATCTCAGCCTTCCGTATGTCTTGAGAATATTGTAAGAACGGCTTGCCGAATTCAACAGAAATCGATATGGAACCGCGACGTTTTATTACCCTTCTTTAGTGGCTAACATGTATTTTTCCAATTATTCTGTGTAAACGAATTCGTCATCGAAACAATAAAGGTTTTACGGCCGAAAATACACTTTTGAAAATTGCCGTTGGGTGGGAGAGACTTCTTGAAGTTATTACCTTGACCAGAGCTGTATAAGAACAAAATCCGTCTTGTTTTTGCGATTTTGTTACATGCTGTCGCTGAAGTCAAGCCTTATGTCCAGTAAACACTACTTGTCTAAAAATACCGGGTAATACCAGTAAGATGAGTATCTTCGGAATTGCATGTAACTTTGGTTACATATTCATAATATAGAGAAATATTTTAGAAAAATCTATTGTCCTTTGTTTTTGGCTCAATTTCGCGAGGTTTTAAAATTTTTAGCCGTAAATTTCAACCAATCGAAATCAAAATAAATGCAAATGTAATGTTAATATCCCGGAGAATCAAAAAAGAAAATTTCAGAAAACTTGTTCTCACATTTTAGCTTGATTGTTTGAACTGAGTAATCGTTTTGCGTTCGGAAAAACAATAAAAATTCACAAAATTGAGGATACGTTTTCGGCCAATGCCAGAAATTTTCAGATAAGAGAGATACACGATTTCATTCCTCTATTGTGTGACTTACAAGAACCACGTTCGATTTTGTAGGAAATTCGATTGTCATTGTGCAGTCACTCTTCAAACAAGGACACTCTTGCTGAGAACCGGTACTCGCAGTGATCACAGTTTATTCTCATTGCAAGTTGATTACTGCGTAAATATTAGCAATTGAGCGCTAGCTACCTATGGTTGACATCGATCTTTCTAAATATTCACATGTTAGGTTTTTTCTCAGATGTCAACTCTAATACGCTCAAAATAATCTACCACCTATCGAATGAGGATTAGCTCCGCCAGCCACGATAACGTTTGACTACGAAAGCAGGGTTCCAAGTTGGGACTCCGCGCTGAGGCTGGTCTTGGAAAAGTATTGTACTCGCATATTGTGGCCCTTTAATCGATTGAAGATTCTGGAAAACCCAATACATTTCTGTAACTGACAAGTGAGAATTTGCTCCATTGGCAAGGTGAATAGGCCGAAATTAGAACGGTTGGTGGCTTATGTCTCAGTAAAAGTGGCATTTTCTGTATTTGCATTTTGCTTCATCCAATTTCATTTTCAGACATTGCTTTTCTTTTCATAAGTATTTTCAATTTTACCTCAAAATAACACTTAATGTAAATTATTTATTTTCTGTTACTATGTTCACTGGTGATCTTCTAACGGTAGTAAATGACGTCACTTGTCTACCTGATGAGCAATTTAGATATATCAGTATATATTTGTGTATAAAGTATTTGAATATCATAAATTCTGAAGCATAGAATACTTAATTGCCTTGTTGCTAATACATTTACTTTTAAGTAACCGCATTAGCAACAATAGTTAAAATTATTGTATTGTATTGTATTGCATTGTATTGCATTGCATTGCATTGCATTGTATTGTATTGTATTGTGTCTTTGTATATTCCACATTTTCGAATGAGTAAAGCTCTTTGCCATTTTTTTTTCCTTCTTTATTTTCTTTATTTCTCACTGGTTTTGTTTCTCCATGTGCTTTTCCATTTTAACAAATACTGTTTTTGGAAACCTTATTTCATACATCGATGTAGATTACCAGTCACCCAGTGGCAAATTAGATGATGCGGAATAATTCTTTCGTGGACTTAGCTGAGAATTGCACGCAACGTTTCTTCGACTGCTTGGAAAATCGAACGTGGCTGGTTTCATTTCTCAAGTAATTCCAGGAACGAATTAAAAATTTCCGGATCTTATTTCTTATTTCATACAATCAGTCTTAGTGAGATACAGAATTGTCATTGTTAGTCTGTTTTTGGTTTCATTACTAAAACTGCAATTTCCAATTTGTTAGACTGGTTACATCATTTATTAGCTAAAAATTACAATTCACTTTCGTATACGCTATTTTAAGGGCCCAAATCCGAAACATCAAACCTTCGAAACGCGCAATGTCCGACTTTATAATCGAAGACCCCTGCTACAGTGTGACAAGGATTGTAAGCGCTCAACGCGCCTGTAAATAACACGCCTTCTGTACAAGTGTATTCTCTAAACAAAAATAATTAGGGATTTGTTATGCAGTGATATGCAATGATATCCACAGGCATCGTATCAACTGAATGCTATCTGTAAAAAACGAGCAAGCGTAGGGCATAACAAAGAGTTACGAAAAGGTTATAGATGTGACAATACTGCTTAATCCCGTTCGCAACGACTTTCTCAAAAATTTCGTTATTCTCGATTATCAAAAATACCTAATTACACGTGCCGGCAGATCGTTGCATACGAGAGTAGCTATTTGCACTGTGATTGACAACTCGTTTCCTTGAAAAAATTAAATTGTGTCAGACATGACCGCTATGAATTGAGTTAAGTGACATCTTTCTTTTTGTAAATCAAAGTTAATTCAAGGTAATCACTGGGCATCTGTAGTCTGAATAAACTGGTTACATTTTAATAACAACATGCGTCTGCGCAACTGATCGCACGAGTGCATACTTGGAGTGATACTAGGTTTTTACTAAAACGTCAGATTTCGTCTCAGTTATTTTCAAGTTCGTGTAACATTCTGCAATGGCCATAAACTAAGTAACCCAACAATGAAAAATAGTTTGAAAACATTTCAATGTCTACTGTTTATGTTGAATAGACTTTAACAAATTAAGGCCATTAATAAAAAGGTTAAATATTTAAAGGGGCATTATCTGTTTTACGGCCGTAAAAAACGCATTATTGTTGGGAAAAATAAACTGTTCGAAGTTGTTAGCTTTGACCAGAGCTATAAACAACTAAATTCATTGTGTTTTGCGATTTCAATACAAAATACGAGTTCTCGTCGTTGTCTGCCTGACATTCTCTGAAATCAAGACCTTAGTCTTTACCATTGAAAAACGCTTAAAATACTTTGCTATTTAATGCGAGGGATTTGACTCAGCGGCAGATCGTTCGGCTGCAACTGCGGAGCTCATGGATTGTATTTCGCACAACTGTTAATTTCAGTAGAATTGCTTTTCTCGCCGAGGTCATATCTTTAAAATTGTAAAATACTTTGAAACAACAGAGTTCCAATTCAGCAGCGCAATTCTATGCTGTGCTCGTTGATCTTTTTAGAAAAAAATCATAGTACTGCTTAGCAAGTCAGTTTTGTCATTAGATAAATGTCTACTTTAATATAAAAACTTGAATTCTTATCTTGCTAATTGCTCTAAATGTGCGTGTCAAAAATTAACGGAATAAAAAACGTCAACACATGTGACCGCCACGTGCCTAGCCTCCCCGATTCAATTTGCCGGGAACCTAATACAAAACCAAGGAATAACTGTTAAAATTTAACAACAAAAATCGTATCAAATATCACCTTTAAAACCTCAAACTTCGCCTCGCGAAAGCGTTGTTGTTAATTTCTTTTCAGGGACATTAAGTTCTGACAGTTGTTAAAGTTAATGATAGCGAATATGACACTTTTTATTGTATGATGTTTCTTGTCTCCAGTTAGTGCACGTGCCTTTGCTCGTTGTCGGATTTTATAGGCACTGCGAATGTGCGACAGTTTGTAATTTGTAAAAACACAAAAGTATCAGTTTCATTTGAAAAAAGGACGCTGGTGATGATGAACAATTGGGCATGGAACTGTGATTTTAAAAGGATACTAAACTAAGTTTCGGTAATTTAATTCAAAATTAGTTCCGTGACCTGCTATTGCACTTCCCCACATATTGTCTTTCTGAAATTTTGGCCTCATTGTGTCACAAAATTGAAACGGTGGCTCGAGGCTGGCGGCCACTTCCCGAAGCCAATCATTAACTCATCCACAGCGTTAGTCACACTTAGCATATTTTTTGTTGGTGTCGAATCTGAATCAAATTTCAAGGCATTGGCGATAGTCTACAGAGTTTTAATTCGGTACAATATCCATTAATCGTCAAAATCCGACTTAAGTATCCTTTCAAGAGCAGCAGACTTCGAATCCACTGTACCATAAATGAACTCTCTTCCATTAAAGATGCATAGTCTCATTGTGAATATGCAAATGAGATACTAATTCACGAACAACCCCGAGTCTTCCAGTGTGACGGAAATCATCCGAAAACTAGTCACCATTACAATCTCGCGAAAGTTCCTTTTTGCGAGACTATTTTTATGTAAATGAGTATGGTAATATTTCATCGTTACCTTAATGAGAGAAGGGTCCGTTTTTATTATTTGTTTATTTTACTGCCAAATAACGATTGCGCAATATTTGGAATTACTAGGTTTCACACTTGTTTTGAAGTGTATCAGTTGTAGCGTTTTCTGTAGAACCGCAATTTATTTACAATCTGTCTCTTTTCTACTTGTATAAACAGTTCTCCAGTAAGTCACTAGGTTAGGTGGCGCTTGCTTTAAATTTAAAAATTCACTGTTTTAAGGAGACATAGCATCTTTAACCACCATAAAAAGGACGTAAAAGTTGTAGTGAGTGTTCTTACAGAAGAGGCGAATGTTAACGAAAAGTTGCTGGACCTGATTTAAGCGAATAAACAGTTATAATTCTGATGAGACAGAAGCTGTCTTGCTCAAATCGAAAATGTTACCTGAATTCTTGCTTCATTTAACTTGGTCACACGGGCCAGTTCTTCCCTGCAGTAAATGTCCGGATAATGGCTTTTGGCGAAGGCTTGCTCGAGTTCTTGAAGCTGTTCTTGTGTGAAAGTAGTGCGATGTCGCCGTCTAGCTGGCGTGGGGCATGCTGCGGGATTGTGGGGGCTTGAAGTACTTGTAATGGATACCACACCATCGGGTTTGAGTTTTTTGAACGCCCCGTCGCCTCCTGTAAAGACCAACTATGTGTGAACTTCAGTGTGTCTAACCATATCGGTAATGACGTCATATGTTCACGCAGCTTTTGGTGTTTTAACGGAGAAAGGGTTGAGCATTTCCATAAATGACGATCATGCTCGGTTAAACAGCCGGTCGGTTTACATTCTGCTCCCGTTTGCCAGAAATAGCTCGACATTCATGCTTACTTTGGATTGATTTTAAATTTTAACCTTAGTGAAATTGGTTTTGAAAAACTCATTTGGTTTTCAGTCGTTGACTAATTAACCGATTGAGTCTCAAAAGTTTTCGAATGGTCGGCGGCAAGTCGGCGGCAAGTCGGCGGCAAAATTATACAACACTTCCTTTCTCTAATTGGCGGGATACGATTTGAAAACTGTATTACCTACGCGTTTTTGGGCCACCTATTACCTGAGTATATTGTTGTTGTACGTCCTGCCCAAGCTGTTTAAATATTTGCCCGGTAAAGTAAGCTTTTGAGTTTCATTTGACTCATCAGCCGGAGAAGTCGAGGGTCACTGGTCTTGCCCATTTTGCGAAAACAAAAGCAAAAGAAAAGAACGATGACGTAAGAGGGTCGAGGTAATTTCTATAAAAATGAACAGCTGTTATGACATTGTAGACCAAAAGTGAAAATTTTCGTCTTGCGATCTATACAACTTCTTCCGCAAGATGCCGTAATCGCAATTTAGCAGAGTACAAACGTCACTGAGGACATTCCTCAACGTTATTATTTGATTAATCAGACAATTTTTTTACATTATTGCTAAACTGTGATGTACTAACAATTGTATTGAATTTTTCAATAACAGCGGAGAAGGAACATAAGACTAATAAGGAACATAAGACAATGATAAAGAGCATACGACAATAACGGAGAAGGAGCATAAGACAAAGATTTTGACTTAAGCATGAAGTCACTTTCGACGAAGCATACCCCTCAGTAATTTAACTTCTCAATTTGTATTCAATATTGATTGAGTATTCATATTCTATTGGTCTTTCACAATCTCGGCTATACAGTGCGCCAAATAGCTCTGAAATTGGTCGCATTTGCGTTTCTCACGCAAACTTGAAAGAAATCACTGGCACCATAAAATGATATTTAATTTACAACCACGATTAAGTTTAAACAATTAATACAATCAAATGTAATTTCTACCATGCTCACTAAAAGAGCAAATCATTTCCTTTCTGTTGAATGATGTTTAAGACATGAAAATTAATTTACAAAACAAATTATCAGATTTCCCATCCGTGTTTATCAAAGCAGAAATACTGGATATTTGATTACCGTTCCGCCAGATATGATTTGCTGAACAGATACACTGGTATGTATGAAAGAATTTCATTATTAGTTTGCAGGAAATCACCCTATAAGTGAATCTATTTGAGTGAGCAGTGATTAGGCATTGAGACGACCAGTTAAGACTGAACAGGCATGTAAATGAACTCGTCATTACGCTCAAATTAACACAATGATTGAGATAACACGATAAAACACAGGCAGTCGTAATAAACGTAATGTACGGTGTCTTCACTGTTTTCAGTCGTAGTAGTTTAATTTCATATAAGATATGCGTTTTCAAATGAGCTATTTGCAAAGTACAATTTTTTAAGAATTCCCAGAACTGAATTTATTCCATGTAATACAGTTGAGACCCACCCCGCACCTTCAATTGGAAAACTACTTTTACGCTCTGATCGATAAGTCGCCGTGGGCTTAAAACATGTCATAACATAATTCCATAACTTCCTCGTTTTTTCATCAAATTAATTACAGTAATCAAGTTTAATATTTTAATGTACTTTGTGTCAAGTTATTTCGTGTTTTACATTTATTGAACAATACGGTTCAATTTTAAAAACACAACCAAAGGTCCAGATTGCAGATTAAGTTTCACTTTACATTGCTTCAGTACAGAATTGTTGCTAAACATTGTGCATCGAGAAACGTTCTAATCGCCGTCATTAATAAGTGTAAATTCAATAATCTTACTTTCGGTTTTCTTTATTGCAAACTAGCTCCAGATCATTTCACGTGAAAATATGATCGATATGAATCACAGTATGCACCACATAATATTCAGAACTGTTGGAGATGATTACCGGTTTCATTTTTTAAACCGTATTCAGCAAACGTGCGTTTGAGAGACAAACATCCTGAATTATCAATTTTGTCGTCTGCCCATGAAATTTATGACTACGCAGACGACAATTGCAGTATCTTGTGTTTGAAGTTGTCTGAATCGGAATAACCAAGTGTTTGTAGTGCCACATATTTTAATTCGAGAGCGGCTTTACAGTTATGTAGGACCACATCCACAAGTCCGTGTATTTAGCCAAAATGTAGATTTAAATTTAGTAAAAGCATACATTTTCTGAACGTAGAAAACCTGTGAAAATTAATGATTGACTTTATACCAATCTGCTATTGATTGGGTCACGGGACCATGTAGTTATATTAATACTTGACAAAAAGGAAAGATACGTTGATCGTAAAACTACGCCCTCAATAACATGACGAAATTTTGTGTAATGAAAATGTTCAAGATGAAATTTCAAAAGGATGTGATTGTTTTCTAAATTATCGTTTCGTTGACGTATTTTACAACTTTTCCGTTTTCTTTTCCGTTTCTTAAAACTTCGCAATTTTTAGAAAACATCAATATCCGTTGCATACTTTGTTTTAGTTTCAAAGGAATCAGTGAGTACTTTTTCAAAATGCATATTAAGAAACAATAAAATTGTGATCCATCTGTCAACTGATATTGTGCATCTCCAATCTAATCATACATTCTACGTAACACTGAACAAGGCACGTGGTTATCTTCCACTCGTTATTCTAAAAAACCCATATTGAACACATAAAACATACCTATACCATGCGTAGTTAAAACATGTCTTCTCGATTCGGAGTGATTCTAATGGCTTTACGTTGGCGCAAAAGAAACACGTATAACACAAGTGCATGGAATTTCGTTAGCATATTAAACGGATTCAATTTTGACACCAAGGTAAGCACTAGGTATTCGGAAGAAGATGGAAAATGAGTCTTTTTAGCGGAAAACCTTACAACTAATGTACTATTAGAACACTGAAGTTCATTCAGAAACCTTTTGAATTAAGAAGACCTTCGCAGATGAAAGCTTTTAATTGACAATGTGTCCAGGTGGTTCAATACAAGCGTTGATGGTACTCTTACATCTGTCAGACAGTCGAAGAGTGGTTGCAATCATAAATTAATTGACTTTCTCACCTGAGTTATATGCTGTTAGAAGACGTATGAATTCTTCGTGTGAAATAAACGCTATTAGCACAAAAAATAATTCGGGAAGACGACGTGGTAACTGTAGATGCGGTGATATTATTTTTTTTTTCAAATTCATCATTGGCGGAGTTATCAGCTCGCAAACTAATAAATAAATTATTTCAAATTTAGCTACTTAATTTCTCGTAGCTATAAAAGACAAACCGGTATGAATGTTATTTATTAGCTGTGTAAACGCCATTCTATGATTTTGTACGGCGATGCTATACAGGATATTGAATAAACATTTTTCCGATCTGAGCCGCAGAAAAATTGAAAAATTAATAACTGATTATGATAAATTAAAGTTTATTTGAAACATATTCTCGTTTTTTATATTTAATGCATGGTGTAAACAAGTAAATGTCAGTAACAATATGGCGTTATCCACGTACAAATTTTATGATATTTTATTTGATTACCTAACGCCATTTAAATCCGAATATTATCACATGCCGAAATTCAATAACAATTTGTTCTATGGTAAAACTATGGAGGCATTGTAATTCCTACCCATATATTAATTTAACTGGTTAATTTAATTCACTGCTGTCCAGTTTAATAAATGGTCTAAATAAGACACAATGAAATTACAGAAAAGTAAAAGGTTACCTTCTATAGTTCTGCTGGTCTGACTCGCCTCCAACGGATAGAGAGAAGAAAAATCTTCGCACTTTCTTTTTTCGCTTTCAGCTAAAGCTCTGTCGTCTGCCATGGTTTAAATAAATTTGCTTAATCCCTTTATAAATGATGTGTTTAAGATTCTTTAAACGTCCTAGGAAACTGACTTGGAGTAATGTAATTTGCGAAATTTCTAACATTTATATGTTTTCCGTACGTGCTTCGATGTGCGATGATTTGACCAATCATAATGCAGTTATGACTTCATACTGGCATGTCTCGGGCACGCGCTTCATTCTCATTGGTCAACACCTCGTTCTCGCATTAAACGATTGCTGACAGTGTTTCCTAAAAATTTGTTGAGGTTTTTGCTTTGGCCTAATAACAATAGCTAAACAACTAGTCGGCAGGTAACTTTCTTGCTTATTTTTTACCCATTTTTGAATTTATCCGTGGTGTTACGAAATTACCTGTACTTGTATTCCGACACACGGCTTTTAATCAGTAATCATTTCTCAAATCCCTATTGTATGAGGCCAACAATTGACGTTAATTAATCAGGCAAATTAATAGCGATTATTGTAATGACTTGTGTTACTGAAGTTAACATATGTCAAAAGAAAATACAGTGGCAATAGCGTTCACTAATTTGTGACAGAGTGATTTTATGGATGCAATTAGGGGATTTATATCAGAAGGGAGGGTAAGCTCTTAATCGTTGTCAGACTACTGTGGAGCTTGAGTAGTGAAGACGGAATTGCATTTTGACATTCCATTTCACTTGAAAATGTTTAAAATGTTCTGTTTGCATGCGCGCACCAAGCCTAAGATATAGGGGGTCTCGAATTTTTGTCACTGTGAACCTAACTAACAAAAAATACGGGGGACCAAATATAAAAAAGGGTGTACCACGTTCAGAGCTGTGAACGCCTTCTTAGTGGACTTTTGTCTCGTTTTCTCGGACTTTCTGTTTCTCTGAAGACCTTTTTGCCCACTTCGTCAAATGGGGGGGCTTGTTCGAGCCCCCCGAGCACCCTTGGGTGCGCGCATGTTTTGGGGATGGAAATCTGATTTATAATTTTTATTTTAGGCGGTGAATAAGGATAGAAAAATGTCCTTCGTGATATTTTGTTTGGTTATCCACTCTGGTTTCCAATGAATAGGATGAGGCCAAGAAACCTGTCACAGACCTCTACCAAACTTCTTAGTCTTGAGTCTAGTGTATATTAAGGAATTTTATTGATTTCGAGTGAAATCGACAAAAGTCTGATTCTTCGTAAGTTTAAATAGGACCCCAGAAAAATGTATAATTTTGGCCAACTTCGGAACATCGCATCTCAGAAATGACTGATCGGATTCACACGAAACTTTGAGATGCTATGCGTTATACACTGTTTTCTAAAATAAAGTTAGGGCTTATTCTTACAATGTTCCACATTTGCATGAGGGGATATCAAAAAACAGAACTTGTTTGATTTTTATGAAAAAAGTAAAGTTGCTTAAAACAAAAAGCAAAAATTTTAAAAAACTGTTACAACGTTTTCAGATCTTATCTTGAACATTTATGCATACAAAATTTGGTCATGTTATTAATCCTGTTGTTTTGCTATGAATGTACCTTTCTTTTTTGTTAAATTTTCTTAAAAAGTAAGGTCACCCTTTGTTAATGGCAGATCGGCATAAAGTCAAAAATCAATTTCTACTTAATTTCTACTTTCAGAAAATATATACCTTGCAGAGTTAAACTCTGTAGTTTTGTACATATTTGGCTACATTTGACTTGTCGATAAAGTCTGTAACAGTAACAGTATTAGTAATGGTAATGGTCATGGTGATGGTGATTATAATAACAATTCAAAGTTTTTGTTCAGGGTAACTATCCATAAGTACAAATACAATATTAATATATACATAAAGGAAAACATTTTTGTTATCTTTTCAACGGTATCGATTGCAATAAGACGTCAACGGTGACGGCCACTTTGTCTCCAACCGCAAACAAAGTTTACACAAAACATGAACGAACTGAATAGAGTAAACAAACGGACATGTCAATAGATTTTTGTTTATCCAAATACAATTTTAAAGGAGGTTCAAGCAGGTAGGCCCGATCGGTGTTAAAATATTTAGTCATTGTGGAAGCCACAGAATCTAAGACGCTATTCTACCAGAAGAACAGAATAAATCAACTTACCTTGGTACATGCGTGCAAACCAGAATTGATTTTTGACGGATTCATTCCGTGCGGCCATCGAATGCTCGTGCTCAATCTGTCTTCGGAAAAAGGGCGAATTTAACTTCTGATACGCAATACCTGGTTCCTCTTGCCACTTGTACACATCGGATGACCACATCACTATATTGTCGAAATATCAACTTTTATTTGNGTCCTACATAACCTTAAACTAATTAAAAGGATTCATCGGCATGATGACATCTTGAACCCGTGACCTTTGGTTTATGAAAATGCTGAAGAACAGAATTGTAGTGATAAAATAGTAATCAAATCTCAACAAAAGAAAGCTTTCGATTCAATTAAGTACTACTACTGCTGCTGCTGCTGCCGCCGCCGCCGCCGCCGCCGCTGCCGCCGCCGCAGAAGCCGCCGCCGCCGCTGCCGTTGCTGCTGCATACAAAAATGATGATAACTGTAACAGTAACAGTATTAGTAATGGTAATGGTCATGGTGATGGTGATTATAATAACAATTCAAAGTTTTTATTCAGGGTAACTATCCATAAGTACAAATACAATATTAATATATACATAAAGGAAAACATTTTTGTTATCTTTTCAACGGTATCGATTGCAATAAGACGTCAACGGTGACGGCCACTTTGTCTCCAACCGCAAACAAAGTTTACACAAAACACGAACGAACTGAATAGAGTAAACAAACGGACATGTCAATAGATTTTTGTTTATCCAAATACATTTTTAAAGGAGGTTCAAGCAGGTAGGCCCGATCGGTGTTAAAATATTTAGTCATTGTGGAAGCCACAGAATCTAAGACGCTATTCTACCAGAAGAACAGAATAAATCAACTTACCTTGGTACATGCGTGCAAACCAGAATTGATTTTTGACGGATTCATTCCGTGCGGCCATCGAATGCTCGTGCTCAATCTGTCTTCGGAAAAAGGGCGAATTTAACTTCTGATACGCAATACCTGGTTCCTCTTGCCACTTGTACACATCGGATGACCACATCACTATATTGTCGAAATATCAACTTTTATTTGTTCAAACCAACTGTATCGTCTGCTATACATCATTTCCTCCGACACATAACTTCGAACGTCACAAGCTACTAATAGTTACTCTACTCGCATCATGAAATCTGGCAAATAGAAGGTGAACAATACCTGTGTTATGCTGTGTATTGAATACTTAAGTGCGCGCTGCATGATTTTCATAACACTTTTATAGATATTTCATCAGAATTTGAATGACTCGTGGTGAGATAGACAAAGATTTCTGATTTCCCAGTAAACTCATCTGCTGCATTTCAATAATATGACAATAATCCTGTGACGTTTGAACAAAAATAGTTAATATACGTTTTATAAGCATAAACCTATTACCGTAAACTCTGGCTCAAAAACAGAATCTTTGACCGACAAATGTTTAAACATAAGTGAACGATGCATGATTTTATCTTTTTGCTAAAGATCTCTATGGAACAAAAGCGTTAAAAGTCGCGGGGAGTTGTATACGCATTACACGTTTGTTAGTCAGTCTCGTGTGATTTCTTGCCCTTCTGGGGCAGTAAGAAAGAAACTAAATTCAGAGCCGTCTAGGGTGAAACGTAATATCATGTAAAGAAGAATTAAAAGGAACATGCATCCACCATGACAAAGTTTTGGTTAGAAAATATAACTATTACCAGTGACATGGATTTAATTCCAAAGCTTATAACGCATTCATAAATCTGTAAATGAATGGACTATTTTTTCATTACATTCACCCAACAGGAGTTCGATTTTAGAGCAGCAAAACCATGAATCCATGAATTTTGTTGATAATGGAAAAAACAAAAAACAACATGTGTTTATTTTTTCTAGCACTAGCTAATACTTTTTGGAAAATCTATGAAAATTAGGACTATAACACGGGTAGTACATGTGGGTATCAATTCTGTAGATGCAAAGCACTCTCGAAAACACAAAATCACGCAAGTGAAACACGTGACCACACTAGCTTTGGTCGCAAGGTTCTTGCGTTTACGGAACAAACCAATGATACAATCACAAAGTTGATTAACATTGACTAGCGCCTGGGAGCTTACTGAGATAGTCGTTTATGTAGATCTGAGTATATACGTATGAATGCTCATTACGGTGCCCAAAATAGATGCACAGTTTCAGTATTGGGCACAATTGTGGTTTAATAATTTTAAATGTGCTAATTTCTACGATGAGCCGACGTGACTTTGTAAAACACCACGGGCCTGACAGAACGACGTCAGAACAACCAAGCATTACTTTCTTATTCGGAAAAAAACGGTTTCAAAATGGACACCATATTTGATTATGGCAACAGGAAAAAATCAATCAAACAATAGATAAAGTAATTAATACTATATAATTTTGTTTTTACAAATCGCGGCATTGATATGGTGTAAGTAAGAATTATCAATCGTCTTACACGCCATGTTTTTTGTATCACGTGACCTATAGTAAGTCTGAAAAGATCTCTGTCCCGTCTGGGGCTCGAGGCCGAAACTTTCTGCTAATCGTGCCCTGGTCGGGATAGAGATCTTTTCAGACTTACCTATAGGAAATGCGATGTGACCAGCAGACGGCGTGTGAGAATAATTTTTTCTTATCGTTAAGTCTGTCAGAGGTTACTGGAACACAAAGCTCCATGAGCCAGAGTAATCTATTAGCACGATTCGAGATTTCTGGGCCTACAAAACTTTTATTTCAGGAGATTTTAGTACATACTTTGCAGTGCCATTGTCAATGAGCCGTGGTTTCACTTGCCGAAAGCATTTTATTGAAACGTACAATTAGAAACCGGCTTCAAAGCGAAAACGAGAAACTCGTCAACCTTACTAGAAATGCTGTCGAAGTGTTTTAAAAATAAATATGAAAATAAATTAGCGCGTACTTTGTTCTTCCATCCACAACTCTGCCAAAACCATCAATTAAACTATTGTAATTATGAAGAAATTAACCAGATTTTGATTGGTCTTTTATCTGGAAAACACGCATAATGGTCAGAGGTGGCGCTGCATCGGAGTATCTGTTAGCTGGTTGAACTTGTTTGTCGCAAGCTTTCTCATTTCTGAAATCTCTTTTGACAAATATTTATGTAATCTCTGCCCAGTGATTTCAGTTAGTTCCTTTTGGGATAACTTTTATGAGATACAAAAACAGAAGCACAGCTGTACTGCATGCGCGGGGGCTCGAATTTCCGACGGTGTGGACCTTTTACCGACAAAAAAGCCGAAGGACTAAAAAAAACGGGGTACCACGTCCAGAGCTATGAATTGCGCATTTGTGCCTTTTTAGACTACTTTTTGTCTCGTTTTGGCGAACTTTTTGTTTCTCTGAAGCGGACCTTTTAGTCCACTTTGCCAAATGGGGAGGGATCGTTTGAGCACAAGCATGCTTTTATGTTCAGTAGCTTTAACTATTTCGGTTGACTTCATCCTTGACTGACCATAGTATGTTCACCAGACTTTAATGTTAATGTGAATGGAGGCAGTGTATGCGAGACAAGTATTAAGCTCACGGTTGAAGCGCCCTCTAACTGTGGATTCTTTACAATGTTGAGACCATTATGGCGGTGTCAACACATGAAGCGTATCAACAGCACAGGTGTATAGCACTCGCGTGATGAACGTGAACGACATTGACGAAATTGCCGAGTTTAATGAAAACTGTGTTAAAAAATCTCTGATCTCAACGATAGTCGAATTCACCACAGATTTTTACGAATATAATGTTTGAAGTGTCCAAAACTGGACACTGGTCATTTACAGGGGTATCGGATCATGGGAACCAGTTTGATGCCCGTTATTTATTGGAGAAGACTGGTTCTTAAGATAAGGGGTTGCTTTGGTTTTATTCTCTTTGTTTGACTTCCTTTTGCAGGTGCTGCCAGAAAAATAATCTTGAACTTTTGTTTCTTGGAAATCACATATCATGATGTGTTTGACACTATAAGGGCAGTAGACAATTGGACGCCTCCGAAATTCTGGCCTGAAGTGTAAAACCTTTGGGACTTAAGTAGTTCTACCCAGGAACAAGAATAAGATCTAAAAGTTTCGCACTTGTTGCGTAAAATAGAAAATAACGAGTTGCAATTTTAGGAAGACACTTTTTGAGAAATTCAAGTTTATGAAACAACTTGAATGGACCCAGTGTGAAGTGATCGTAATTCAAAGAACCAGATAGAAAATTTGGAGGCTACTTACCGCCGAATTTATTCTGAGAGCGGAACTCGTCAAATTGAGACTTTTCGACTGAGCGCTACTGACATCGGCGATCAAAACATATGAAATGTCCCAACTAAGAAGCAAGAGCCGAAGCGGTTTATTACGTCACAAACTACACCTAGGGACTCCACCCAGACCTCAGTATAACCATAGAAAACGAAAACATGTTAGCTTGCCTCATTTCAGTATTTTTGGGAGGTTTGCAAAAATAAATCAAAACGCGTGAAACGTGGTATGGGTATAGGCTACGCCATGATGATAATAGCCATATTTTTACCTAATTTTAAATCATGTAATAAAGACACTGTGACAAGATAGCAAAGCTTTGTTTAGATTACAATCTAGGTCTATCACTCGAAAGGCATTATTTAAGTCAATGACAAATTTTCGAAATTAGTCTCGTTGTTTGTTACTCTTAGTTAAAAATATTCGCTGGTTCAACCAGTTTATCCATTTGATTGGTTCTGGATGACGATTTCCGGTTTACTAACCAATCACATGTCCTAGCAGGTTGACGCAGCCGAACTGGCGAAGTCAATCAAGGGCAGTCATTGTTAACTGTGAAGCTATCAGTCGGAGACACTACCAGACGTTCAAACTGAAAATTAAACTTACTGTCTTTAAATATTTTGAGAGTCGATGTGGTGTTGAATAAGCATCATTTGGAAATAAGTTTGATAAAATTTGCGACGCCAAAAAGAATCTTTGACAGATTTTATGTCTGTCTGACACAATTCCATCTCCCATGATAATTTCTCTGACAAAATCTAAAAACCGATTAAAATTTATAGAAACAGCCCTATGCAGAAGCGACAGACAAGAAAATGTAACATCTTTATTTTCCATACACATCTGAACAAGACCACAGTAACAAAATTCCAATGAGCTTGTGACCAAAATCCATCCATGAGAAACCAATAATACACAACTCCCACGTATCAAAGGGAGCAATAAAATTAACCAGCAAAAACCAGTTGGCAATGAAGCTCGTTACAAAAAGCAGAAATTTTCAAGAGATGGGTTTCACAAATGTTTTTAACATTATCCACTGATTGATGCATGAGGCCAACAGTATTGATAAAGAATTATACACAGGACGAGGAGATACAGTGCTGTGCTGGCACGGTTAACTGACAGAGGCAACCAGGAAGTGGACTTAATCATAACCAGAACAGTGACTTAGAGAATAACAAGTAAAACCAAAAATATTAGGTAAATATTTATAAAATTCAATTAAAATCAGAACCATTCAAAGATCGAAATTAAATTTTGACAAATTTTCAATCTCAAGATGAAGACAAACACTAGGGTTCATGTGACCTCTCGAGCAGCTAACCTTCCCCACCCTCATTTACAAAGATGTTTAGTTATCATGAGACCGAAAAAAGGAGTATACCTTTAAATAGTAAAAGATGGATGAGGGAGGAAGAGTAGCTATCCCCACGTTATGGCTTGGTTTCTACATGTACTCGCTCAACTCCTACCTATTGCACATTACATTGTCTGGCACATTTAGTAAAGTCACACAACTATCACTTCAAACATCATTGGCCAGTCAGAACAAAACTGATTAAAAACGCAGTGATGTTGACTTCATGAATGCAAACTCAAATTTGCGATGTAAGGGTCTAGATGTAGGGTAAGGTAAATATGATATGAATCGGCATTCGGTACACAAAAATATCGTCTAAATGAATGTTTCCCTCACCATTTCCTCACATACAATTCCACATATTTTTAAGAAAAGGAACACTACACTAATCCCCACATGTGACTGGTCACTCACTACACATCACCAATGTGCCGGCAGCAATTTTTCAGAAAATTAATGTCCAACTGCAAGCACAAAATATTCAACTTGAGCTGAAAAATAACTCACCTCCTGACACATTACTGACCCATTCAATAATTTATAAGTTTTCAAGTTTAGTAACTGGAAATTAATGTATCCTCTCACATTTCCTCCTCAAAACTCAACTTTTTCTGAAATCATTGGGCGACACGAGTAACATACCACAATTGCAAGTTTTAACTGTTGAAGTCAGCTAATAAAAGTAAAATGTAACCAAATAATAGTCAAAGCATGTAACCTTATACATATTCAATAGACAAATACAAACTCAACAGTGTCAGGCCTGGTAAAGCTTTGGAACACTTGTACACTTTTCCTAACATTGCATTTGATCTTTGAGGGTCATCTGAGGTAAAGTTCAACACCGGCAAAATGACAACCACACTCTGGCATTGTAAACCATAGTTTAATCTGGACACCGAGGTCATTTCACATAAATACCGCCAGTAATAAGGAATGTATGCAATGATATCATTTAGAAATTAAAGCTTCAAAATATCTGAAGTCTTGATGTTCTTACGTTTCAAATTTTATCAAAATTGTTAAAACGATACGGAGGCTGCTTTAAAAACAGAAGACATGCAACGCTGTTGCTTTGCACTGTTTTGCAGAGGAAGGTTTCACTTCTACTTGGCATTTTCAGAAAATTGTAGATTTTGAGACAGCAAATTTACGAAGATATGTATTTCCTATCTGAAATTGAGCTCGTTATGATTGACCATAGTTCAATCTGCAAGCATTGTTTCATTTTTGTATGTATGAGAGCCTAAGTGTACTGGAGTACAGCAGTCTCAAAGGAAAGTCACCTTGCCAAACAAACATCTGAATTAAACATCAGAACATAAGCTGAAATGGTGTGACAAATTCACTAAAAAATACCCCCCCCCCCCATATAAGACACTGGGGGAAGAGTAATGGATGCAAACACGATTATAGCTCATCAGCCCATTGAGATAAAATGTAAAAGATGAAATCAATTATGATGAGAAGTTGGAATGAACAAACCTTACACACTGCAAGATGTGATTTACAAAATTTCACAAAACAGGCATCTGTCGATAGTTAACTGCGGTTTATGAATAGCTAAACATAAACAACATGTTTAAAAACTGTTCGTTTTTGATTCTAACAAAATCTAGGAAAACCAGACATTTGCCCCATACAGGACACTTTTTTCAGTGAAACTATACAGGAGTACATAATTTTCCTGAAAGTTTAACCATAGGAACAAGATATCAAGACAAAAATGAATATTACATTAAACAGTCCCATAAAACCTCTACACTTTACAGAAGAAATTACAGAAAAGCCCTACAATATCGAGGGATTCTAAACTCTATCAAAATTCTGCAAGGTAATTATTTCAAGTCTTCTGCAGTACACCCAAACTTAAAACCAGCAAATGGATTTTGTGTGGTTTTTTGCCCTCTGTCCTCCTTCCCTCTTTGTTCACATGGCATCTATTGGTTCTTCTTTTGCGTCAGTACATACTCCGAATAGCTGATGTATCCATCTTTATCCAGATCACTCTCATCAAGGATCTTTCCGATCATCTCGTCAAAATCGGTATCCGAAAATTTAGGCATTTTCTCTGGATCATTGCCCTCGTGGTCTGCGAATAAAAACAAGCAACAGTCAGGATTGGCCTAATATGATAACTCTCAATTTACAAAGAGAGTATAGTATGCCTTCTCCCTTTTTTTAAGGTGATGTATATTGAATGAAGAATACACAGAACATACAAAGAAATAATGACAAACCCAGAAATCGTATCTGGGTTGTAGTGTGCCTTCTCCCTTATCGCCTTTCTTTCGTTTCACAGAAACCCACCAGCCCTGCAGGCAGGGATTGGAGTATCACTGGCCTGTATAGAGTGTTACGAGGTGGGATCCAGCCAGAATTTCCCAAGAAGGAGCCCTCGTGAAACGACATGCTGGCGCCAGGCTTTGTTTTTGGTTATACCCCGAGGTGTGCCCGTCGTTCTCCCTATATCTGCCAAAGAAATCCTGGAAGAATTGCAAACCAGACTGCTGGTATAATTTACATGTCAGCCAAGGTGAATGTTTGAGAAGAGGATGCCAGATACCACAGCACTGACAACATTAATACAATGAAGCCATGCACCTTAGAGTCATTACAAGCCAAGCTCTGGAGCCACAACCAACTTTCCTCACAAGCCTATCATGAGCCTGGTTGAAGGCAATAACGAGGTGAAAGGTATTAGCAAGCCTAGAGAGTAATTCTTATCTGAACAAGGATTGTGATGAGGCCGATTAAAAAATGGCAAGTGGCTGAAATCAAACGTCATTCTTTGACTGGGTTTATTGCATTGTTATGTTAACTGATCACTGCACTGAAGATCAGTTATCTTGTATAAGTATTTAGGTATTAATGGTAATCTTATAAGGCTTTACATTTTTAACGTATTTTTAGACATTTAGCTAATGCCCTGATGAGTCAATAAGGTCTTACATAACTTTAAGATGCGGCCACTCAGAGCACGTACCTGTGTGGAAGTGAGTCATTGCATTGATGATCTCAAGACCGTCCAACAAATTGTTGTCGTCTGAATCGTGCACCTTGAAATAATGAAACTGCACCTCTTCATCAGTCATCTCACTCTCTTTTTTGTCCATAACACCGTCATAATGCTCCATGATATGGCTGGAAACAAAGAACCAATCAGAAGCATNATCCAGCCAGAATTTCCCAAGAAGGAGCCCTCGTGAAACGACATGCTGGCGCCAGGCTTTGTTTTTGGTTATACCCCGAGGTGTGCCCGTCGTTCTCCCTATATCTGCCAAAGAAATCCTGGAAGAATTGCAAACCAGACTGCTGGTATAATTTACATGTCAGCCAAGGTGAATGTTTGAGAAGAGCATGCCAGATACCACAGCGCTGACAACATTAATACAATGAAGCCATGCACCATAGAGTCATTACAAGCCAAGCTCTGGAGCCACAACCAACTTTCCTCACAAGCCCATCGTGAGCCTGGTTGAAAGCAATAACAAGGTAAAAGGTATTAGCAAGCCTAGAGAGTAATTCTTATCTGAACAAGGATTGTGATGAGGCCGATTAAAAAAATGGCAAGTGGCTGAAATCAAAAGTCATTCTTTGACTGGGTTTATTGCATTGTTAGGTTAACTGATCACTTTATTGAAGATCAATTATCTTGAATACGTTTTTGGTATTACTGGTAATCTTATAAAGCTTTACATTTTTAACGTATTTTTAGACATTTAGTTAACGCCTTGATGAGTCAATAAGGTCTTACATAACTTTAAGATGCGGCCACTCAGAGCACGTACCTGTGTGGAAGTGAGTCATTGCATTGATGATCTCAAGACCGTCCAACAAATTGTTGTCGTCTGAATCGTGCACCTTGAAATAATGAAACTGTACCTCTTCATCAGTCATCTCACTCTCTTTTTTGTCCATAACACCGTCATAATGCTCCATGATATGGCTGGAAACAAAGAACCAATCAGAAGCATTAACGGTGAAAGAAAGGACGAATCAGGTGGTTGGAACGGTGAGCAGAGGAACAGTCACAAGGACAGACAGGAATTCAAGCACAACAGGTGGCTAAGAGGTCGTCGCCAGGTGAAAAAAATCGATGAACATGCACGTAAATTGGCACTTTCATTGTAAATTCTGGCGAGCACGTATTTATCTTTTTTTCTTGTTCAGACAGACATGTGAAGGAAGGCAAAAAGAGCAGCCAGAGATATGAGTGAAGAACTGAATGAAAAATGATAGTAGGGAAAATAGTAGTGAAAAATGAAAACGAGTCTTGAGTTGTGGGAGTTTTTAGTTGACAGATCTTGTGCCATGTATTGTGATGTGAAGTGAATATTGTGTTATGATAATTTGCTTTCTGAATAGAGGATACACCTGTCCTCTGGCTATGACCAGTAAGTCAACTAAGATTAGAGACAACATCGATGGAGGTTGTGTGTACTGAAACAAAAACATGTTTAAAAGAAAATTTGTAATTTTTAAGTAAAAATACTCTAAACATAAGAGTGGGTACTGTAGTACATATAAAAAGATCAATAAGCAGTTATAAGACTGTAATGATGATATGTATCATCATTCATTCCCTAATGGTTTAAATTTACACACTGCTACGCACCCTCTGTCTCCTACAATACTGGGATCTTTGAGTCTGTTGACATGCAAAGGATCAGGTTCAGGGATCTTTTCGGAGATGTCTGGGAATGAGTTGTGTGGATTCTCGTGCGCAAAGCATGAAGTGATGAGTATCCCAAGGGCATAAATGGCTGCCGGTAAGGCAACCTCTGTGGCCATTGTGAAGATGTCTGAAACATTACAAGAAACATGGTCAACAATTAAACAAATAATTTGCTTTGAGGCCAAGAAATATTGCATAAATAAACTTTTTAGTGGAGTCCTAAAACTAAGCAAAATAAAATTACTAACTCAAATTATCCACTGAAGTTTCAGGACGGTGGTAAACACAAAAAATGACATTCTAGATAAAGTGCCTCAGCACCACTTGTACTGAACACGGACAATAAATTGACCCTTGAAAATAAAGTCGGAAATCATGAAACTCGTCAATGTCACTAGTCAAAGACAAGAAGCAGTCTTGAACAATACATGGTAGGCTTGAGTATATGCAGAATGTCATCTGTATCCATCACTCCTATTATTACCAGCCATGCACACACTATACGTATACAAACATCAGATGATCTCAATTTAGAACTTAATCATCCATATGAAAAATGACATTGAGCAGATGACTGGTGTTTGTGAGATAAAGGTTGCATATTACAAGTACAATTAAGTTTCTGTGGATGTTTCTGTGATACATAAGCATGATTCAGGATCATGTGTACGGTTGCATAAAAAGCCTCTTCATTTTGACATCGTTAACAAGAAGTAAACAAGTCTTGTCTACGATTAAATATGAACCATCTACTTAAAACTGCTCTGTATAATTTGAACTTGCAGTTTTTGCACTACAGTTTTTTGTGCCAGTGAAAGTGCTACCGTACTAACAGTAATTGGGTGCTAGCGAAAACAAAAGTTCTTAAAGAATATGAGAACAGGGTAATAGTGAGTAACATTAAAAGCAATATGATCACCCCGGCAACCGCTAAGAGGCAATGTTCCTCCTCTAGTCCTCTGCGAATGCTCAAATATATTATGACGAGAGGTTTTACCTTTTATTTTAAGGCAGTGTTCATGCTTTGGAAATTAAGCTCAACTTTGTTCTGAGGAAACAGCTCAATGGCAAAAGTACGAATATGTACAAATACGACAGAAAACAATACGAATTTTATACACAAGACAACATGAACAATCGAATTCAAAGCTATATTTCCCTAGGGCACTGGTTGGATATAGGGGTCCCTGATTGTGAGAACCAGTTTCATCCACTGAGTAACGGGCCCATTATTCAGTGATTGCCTGGTTCTCAAAATCTGGGACTGTTATATCATATCCACCCAGTGCCTGTCCATAGTATTTAGCTGCCAAAACCCAAAGCTGCTGAACGTTGCATCAAAGTTGGACAGTTTGTTGCTAGCTCTACATAGGCATTTTCACAGCCAAAGGAACATAAGTATGAACAGTATGTAAGGACATGTGCCTTGGTAGACATCAAATTTTGAGTAAAATAAACTGTGACTGGAATGAGAATACAACCAGTGCATGTTAATAATGACTAGAGCCAGTGGGTTAGTGACAGTGAACATGGCAAAAGCCACCAGCTAGATGCACCGGAGTCGTACTGCAAAGATTAACCTGGTTGACCATAGGCATTGGCAAAGAGACAAATCACCAGAACTCGCTCAATCGATAGCGAAGACAGAGGTTCGAACTGAAGCCGTGTGACAAAAGTAAGAATCATAGCAAAAACAAGGGCAGATTTCAAAATAATACACCCTCAACACCACCCTGGAAACTTGATACAGCGTGTGAATTGTCATTAATAGTGGAGTACGTTTATTCACGACCACAGAGACCATTTTACGAAAACATATTGCACACAAGACGCCACGTACCTAAAACCGGAAGAAAAAGAATTTTTACTGATGAAAACCACAAAAGCCAAACACTACACTAGCGCCTCTGACGGGGATCCGCAAACGTGACCCAGCCGCTCAATAAGTTACACTCGCGACATTTAGGAAGCTGGCCGGGGAGGTATGCCATATGCATATGTGACTTTTTTATTTAAAAACTGATTACATACTCGCTCTTCCAGGCGTCGTCCTCCTTGAAAGGAAAACATGTCAGTGTCAAGTCTCCAACAACTCACATACATATGACACGAAAAATGATGCGCTCATGTGAAACCGATCATTGCTCATTTAACGCCGAGTATTGACGGATCGAGAGATTCATGCAATATGAAAATAATAAAATTAAACCTTGAGCTCATATTGCATGTTTGAGACAGCTCAACTCAGTTCAATTTTATCCCCCGAGTAGTCTAACCTCGTCGGACGGGATCACACCACGTCGCAAGCATAAAAAGTTATTGACCTCTGGGTCGCGTTGTGCAGCGATGCCAAACCGATCGCTCCACGATAAATATAGTCCACTATTAAAATATTGCCAATATTTTAAAAACATTGCAACATTTCTGAGCATCTATCCAAGATTTTCTCAACGTACATCTTGCCCGCATTTTCAGTCCAGTCTTGCCAGGTTTCATCTCAACTTGAGTTCTAAAAATCTTGCCTCCGGCAGTTGACGGAGATGCAACTTGGAGCGCCAGCCGGCCCAGGGGCTAAACCCTGACCATGACGCGTGGTGTCTATAACCGATTGATCCTCACCTCGGTGACGGAGCTTGGCGATTTTAGGGCGGATTTGTAATTTGTTTGAGACATTGAACTTAGTAGGATGTCATCATTGCTTTCGGTGTAGTATATAAAAGGCTGCTGAGATGATTCATCAAGTCGTTTGTCGGCGGAAATCCATATAGTCCTACTAGGCAACACGTAGCCCCTCGGCTGGCTTATACAGGGGCTACAAAACTTACTATCGGTCTCGACCTATACATCCCGTGTATTCCATTAACGCGGAGCGCCGGACAGGCCCAATCATCCGCTAGATCCGACTACTGAGCACCCTATAACTGAGAGGGTCTCACCCCAGCGATCCTTTCTGGTTTTACTCGTATCCTCGATGAAGCATATCAACGGGAATTAAGATGACTTTGGTAAAGAATAACAAAAATCCTTTCTTTTGGTCGCCGTTAACCGTGAGTTTGTTCCCCGGCGCGCATGATAACTTCAAAGTCACATTAGTTAGGCAAGGACATGCTCGCGACTGAATGAAGAGCGCGACCTATAAGCGTGACACTTGCAAAAAGTAGCATGAGATGGATATCCGGTGACATTTGTAAAGATTTGTGTCCCTTGGACTTTTTGTTCGTCAACACTCTATAGGCGTGATTTCGCGTAACTTCAAAATGGCATCCAGCTGAGTGAAGCTCGAGCGAAGTCGCGACACATTTTCATGGTTCAAATTATGTTCACTAAATTGTCCCCTGAGCCATGGTATGTGTTAATTATAACTCAAAAGTGTATATATACATGCGTCATTCAATGTTATTCGCTGTATTTTGAGATGAGTAACTTTTCCTGGGGGTGTACTATTGACGGCCTAGTGATGCTCTGTTGCATCTTACCGTGGTCGATGAGCAAACTAGAGACGAAACAATTACTTTACAAAAATTATCCCGTTTGATTTCAACTCAAGACCGGTTTCCAAATCGAGGTTAAATCCAAATATTCATTCCATTGCAAAGCGTTCATGGGTTCAGTTTGCTCGCCCCCTACATCACAACTCGGACGGGTGCCACTTATTTACCAAGCCACCTTTGCCCCTTCAGCTGGCTAAAAACGAAAGTTGTATTAAGCCTATTACTCAGTTAGTTTCGCAAAATTCCTTAGAAGTTATTTACGTTGCCAACAAGAACAACAAAACAATCTGTGACTCAAGAAAACTCTTCAGAGTTTGAGTATTGGGGTTGGATGGCCGCATTGTCCATTTTGACTTTAACTTGTAACCGAATCCAGCTGTGGCGTGATACGTTAATGAATCAAGAGACTACTTTTATGAGAGTAAAAGGCCCAAAATCGTTTCACTTTGAGCCAGCTAAACAAAGGTGAAATACAGCTTTAAACCAAGTGGAACTACTGTAGTGTGAACAACAGCCCCAAGGAACCGAAACCAGGCTATCACCAGTGTTTTATTGTCGTGTCAAAAAGTCACGGTAATTGCTCGGTTCTGCTCCACACAATACGGCGCACTTGTATAGACCATCATCCCTGATGAGCAAGCTTGACGACAACGATTCTTGTAAATACATAGTGACGAACATACAAGGAGTTTGTTTACATTTACACGACCTTGGTGTTATTGGGTATACATGACAAAAATTTATATCATAGGGATTAAACACTCGGATGCAAACAGCATTATGTAAACGGGGATCATAAGTAAAATTCTTCAACTTCTTATTTTGCACCCGTAATGGGCGCACTTCTCACAGAGCCCGAGGAAAGACGGTATGTCACAACATTAAAAGTCGACTCCTACGCGGCCACTTGAATTGTATCCAATCTTCTTAATAGATGGCGCAGTTATATCTCACTCCGACCGCGAGTCACTTGCCCGAGTGTCGTGTTTTTATCAAAAAGGCGCGAATGCGACTGCATGATGAATGTTATTTGTGTACTGCATGAGGCCATCTATCAGACCGCCTTCCATAAAATAAGCTAACTTCATTTGCTGTAACAAAACAGGTCTTACGTTATTCAGATTGGAGCGATTCAGATCTGATTGTAGTCTCGAACATTTCCGAACTGTCCGTTCCCTAACCATAAATCATGCCGCATCTGAGCCAGGGACAAATTGATCAATTTTATTACAGCAACCTAGTCCGGGTCTACCGGTGGAGATTTTTGCGGAAAAAGCCCCACAACCAGAACCGTTGAAAAAATCATCTTGATGGTTGCTTTTTCAGGGCCGTTTAGTTGCATGCCTGGTGCATGTGAAAAATGTAGGCAGAAAGTCAAGAAATAAGTGGCAATCGTTGAGCTCCTCCTCTTGGAGAAGATCCTTTTAAACGGTGAATTAGTACGCCATTTAGACAGCAGAATAAGAGATGATGACATCACCAACTGCCTCCCGTCAGAAGGTTCACTTAAAAATTCCTTCTGTCAAGAACTGTTGATTCGTGCCACTCACCGCTATAAAATTGGTCCCTCATCTTGTTCCTTACTCAGATTATAGTGATTTCCCGGTTTTGGAAGAAACTGCACCTGAACCCGTAATTGTTTTGGATCGAACCCTACGGTTGCTTGTAATAGCGGCACTTAGTTTCAGTCGCCAATGCAACAGGCCGTCAAGATAATTCCAGGAGATTTATTGTGACCTATTTGAATTCTAACTTAGGATAAAAACACGATGACGATATGTTGGAAAGTCACTAACTGCCACTTGAGAATTTTTTCTTATAATTGTCACCAGAAAATATGGCTTATATCGAGCTGTACGTGTATGTGTTCAGTGTGGAATTTTTGATTGCTTGATGAATATCTTATGAACATTTATAATACGGTGAACCAACACTATTTGATGGGAAAAAGTAGTAAAAAAACTAGTCACACCATGACCAATTTAGGGAGTGCAGTTTCACGAACTATCAGAATCATGGGTTCGTTTGAAGGACCGTTATGAAGCGTTCAGCTGAATCGCAAAAGTAAAAAAAATATTTGAGTATGAATTCGAAATGTTTAGTAAATTTCTGCAACAGTGTGATCCACTGCCTGAAAGCGGTCTTGAAGAGTTCTGTAAAAGGGTCGTTCTTTTTTATCACTTTACCTAATATTTGTATAATGAAACAAGTTGTCCAAATTTTCCACTCAATTTCTGAAACGTTGAATCACATATTTTGAGACTTTTGTTTTTCAACCACTTTTCTCACAGGAAGACAAAAATTCCGAAGATATTTATTCAATTGTCAGGAATTTCATACATAAGCAAATAATGTTCATTCGCTCACTTAGTTCTTGGAAAAGGAACGAAAAACAGAAACTACTCTTATTAGTTTATATACAATTTCACACACAAGACAAAACGACAATTGATATCACCATGGTTCCCCTTCAGAAAGCTGGTTCCCTTAAAATAAATAATGTTCAAAACATAAATAGAGCCGGAGTCGCAGTACATTTCACTGCTCCCTGCCTGCATGGAAGGGCTCCCTGAACAAACGATATGTTCATAGGTATTCTACTTCTTTGAGTTATTGTTTGAGCCCCATTTTAAAAACTATTACAATCTGTTAATTACATTTTTCCAACAACAACGTATTTCAATTAGATTCCTGTTGGGAGCCCGAGGACATTGCACTCCCCCACCTATTGCACTCCCCCCCCCCCC